>JBBPCS010006088.1:0-10040 GCA_037974645.1 Hollardia meadi
ACAAAAGACCATGTGGTCTCACAAAGTTCAGTTTGATTCACACCATAAAATACCTTCAGTTATGGATCCCAACAAATATGAAAAGATAAAACTGAAAACCAGTGTAGCCTTAATTAGTTATATAATGGTATTATTGTGTGACATCTGATAGCTGTTACTTGCATCTATTATGTGCATCACATGCTTGATGAAGATGGTCTCCTTGACATCTCACATTGCACCTCCTCTATGTTCACATCATCTCTCTACGATGTCTTCTAGAATCCCTCAAAACATTTGGAGCTGGCTGGATTGATCCTCCACTTGCAGACAGCACAACTACATCCTGATCAGCTTTTGCAAATGGGACATCATAAATGCACATGAGGAAGAGAAATATCCTGAGGTGATGTAAGGATTGAACTTCTCGAGATTGTCTGCCTGCCTTTCAAAACACATGCAAACCCCTATCACCTTTAGACTCACATGGCCACGATCTGTACTTACACGATCTGTACTTACAGATCTCGATTACCAGCAGATGATAGAAAACTGTTCTGTAGTACCACTCATGGTACCAGCTGTGCCCAAATTTCTCAAATGTCAAGCATGTAAGTTACTATGTTTACACGCACACAGATAACATTAGGCAACAAAGATGACATAAATATGAGAGTTAGGGCGGAAATATACTTGCTTTTAATTACGCATTCACGTGTGGATGATGGCTACCTCGTGTATCCTGCGTATGTTTCGTGCATCAGTTGTGCACGTCCTCAGAAAACGTGAAAAGGTTAGTAAGCAGGCGGAAAGTTTTGGAGACAAGTTTTGTGATCATGTCTGCAATAACCCACATCTATATGATGTGTCATTGCTGTTGCACAGTGATAAATATGCTTGTGAAAACAGCTGGTGAGGGATCAGTACCATAGAAGTTGCTGTGTAAACCTGCAAAAATAAATGGAAACAAGTCAGAGACCGCTATGTCCGTGAACAGTGGAGAATGTTTGAAAAACGAAGCTGTTGCTAGAAAGCGGAGGGTGACGGTAAACTGCTCTCCTGTACTGACCGGCTCACTGTGTGTGTTGTGCTGTATAATAAGCGGCTAATGTCCTGGCGGACGTTCGAGAAAAAAATGGCAGTGTTTCTCATCATCAATCTGTCACACTGGCTGTCACTGCGTGCTTAATTTATGGGCTTATACGTCTATGGCGCCGCTGTCGCTTTTTCTGATGTGATCTTAGCATTAACCATATACTGAGCTCCCCAAGTGTCGCCACATTTATTGTTTACTTCATGCATACTGTCTGAGTTCTGTGGTGCGCCCTCTACTGGAATCCTCCAGTAACACGTGTAGTATACAGGCAAGTATGTGAACAATTCCGTTCACGACGCAGCCGGTTGTCTATGTGCATGTGTGGTTGAAAAGCAAGTACATCTTAAGCCTAACCCATCTACTGGCCGTGGTTATTGATGGTGGCAGTTTGTTGTAGCTTTTTAATATTTAATCTTAACACTCTGTCCTTTGCACATCTGGGCTACCGGAACACCTGAATATACCTGAACACTTAAATATATCAGGATTGATTTTAAACTGGTCCCACCTTTTATTTTATTCTACATGTCATTAATGTTCAGAACCATATGCCTTTATCTTGCACCTTATTTATAATCTGACTATCAATCAATAAACCCACTCGTTCATTCACTTGTTTTTCTGCTTATGTGTCATCTTAGCTGTGTTTGTCAGCTGTGTTTATCTACCTGTTATATTTTAATGTATCTGGCTGCTGTGATGATTTAATTTGCCTTCTGGGATTAATAAAGTGAACTATCTATCCTGGTTAAGCTGTTTACATGTACATTAAATCATAATATCCTAATTATTTTTCACTACCTGGGGTGCATGAAAACAGAATATATATATATATATATATATATATATATATATATATAGAGAGAGAGAGAGAGAGAGAGAGAGAGAGAGAATAAGTTGTAACTAGTTTTGTGCCGTTCACTGGCTGGTTCAGGAACCACTCATGAAGAAAGTTGTCAGAATGATCCATCCAGATACTCATGAACTAATCATTATGTAATGATTACTGAATGTAGGATCGCCCAGTCTGTCCTCATTTTGTCATCATTTGCTCCCAGGTATCTGCTCAAAATTCTGCGTACCTTATTGTACAGTTACCAAGTTAAATATCAACTGTACATTAAACCATTAAACTGTCTGATGAGGGTACTGTATGAATATGGGTAAGGGAACACCAATTGGCCTTTACAAGCCTACAGTATCCTACACACAATGACTGGAAAGCAAAAATATTCATAGTACCTGCATGCAGACCAAGGCACAATAAACCATTATTCACAGCTAGATTTCTGTCCCAAGGATGCAAAAAATATTGTTGTGCTTTAACATTAATGCATAAAAACTGGTTTCAATGAAAGTTTATGAATTGAATATGGCATCACATCCCTGAAGGAACTGGGAAGCTGTTCATGAAGTGTATACTGACCCAGACAGATATTTTCATAAAACATTGAGCCTGGTGAGTTTGTTTGTTGAAAAAAGAATTAGGATAGAGTATGGTAAATGTGTTCTTATTTGTCATTACAATGTTGGTTGCAACACTGTTAAAAAGGAGTTACAACCATCCCCACCATTGTCAGCCACTGTTTAGCTAGCCGTAATAGCATGGTGTGCCTCACATTTTCCAAAGAAATTACTCTCTAATCGAATACAAGTTATATAATTCAAACTATTACACCCAGTTTTAATCAAAAATATGGAATTGGTCCAAGTTTTTTACCTGAAAATCAGGGTTTGGCTGTAAAATCCGAAAACTTGTTCACACTGCTATAAAAAGTTTAACATGCAAGGCCAGGAAGGTAGTCATACATGAAATTGATCATATGACTCTTGGGTCATTCCTTCTTAGTAAAAGTGGTGCTGTTACAACTATTGTTGTCATGGCAACAGCGACACGTACAAATGCAGTGACTGCCTTTATTTCTGAGGCACATAGTAGCCTACTTATGACGCTAATGCACTAATCAACTTTGGAAAAGAAAGTGTGCGGATTGGATTAAGTGCAACGGATCGTGAGGCGATCTCTGCCAACGGCATCTCCAGACCAACAGGAACAAACATCTCCGCAAGCAGTGCAGTCCCACCAGGAAGAGAGCCGGCATCAGAGCTACACTAACCAAGCTTAGACTGAGGGCTGTCCATTACCAATGGGTCCAGAAACACCCTGGACCATGTTTATACAAATATTCCTAACAGCTACAAAATCCCGTCCTCATTTTGGTCAGTCATATTTCCCTGCTCCTGCTGCCAACTTACTCCCAGCTGATAAAAAGGGTCAAACCATCAGTAAAAAGTGTTAAAGTGAGGACTGATGAAGCTACAGCAGCTCTACACTTTTGAGTTCACAGACCGGCAAATGTGCAGAGAGATGTGTATCCAAGAGAATCACATGAATCTTTTTTAATCTTTCCACATTTATTGTCCACAAGTCTACACGATTTCAGTTTGATATGTAAAAGCAGAAGCAAGGTTTTAAATGGAAATTAGTAAGCAGTGTACTTAGTCATCCTTTTATGCACCAAACCTCTCCAAAATGGCTAAATGCCTCTCACTATTTTAAGATTTTTTTTTTAATTTAAAAAACAAACAATCTTTAGGAGATAATGGCAAACATATTTATTTATTTTATATTCATTTTTATTTAACTACTTACAACCACAAAATGAAGGAATTTCAATTTGGTAGAGGGTGAATATGGGTAGGCCTCCCAAAATCTCTAAACAGCAATATGAGGCAGTATTGCCACAGTATGTTAGATGTTGTTAAATGACTTTGCTTATTTGGGTGACTTTACAGCCTTTAGCATCATCTGCCACAGCAGAAATTCAGTTCTCAGTCCTCTGGCCACCTGCAGGTCATACCACTTTGTGACGAACAGACGATCGAGGATTATACACAGAAGGACAAAACAAGACCTCGTCTTTTTACCATATTATACTGCTGTAATCTGCTAATATGAGCTTTGCAAATCGACACAACCATAAACCCACAGGCACTTGACTTTTTTCTTAAACACTCACCCATTCAATTAATCTTTGGTAAGAAGGTTACACAGTCTTAAATATCACTAATATAAAAATGTCAGTTTAATAAAGCCACTAATTCAACACTTATCTCTCTTTTGAGCAGAATTTTTTTATGAAACAAATGGATGAATGAGAGACTATTAGTGCATACATTGAAAGTCATTCAAAGCCGACCTGTTTTAATATATTGTATCTCAGAAGGAAAAATAAATACGCTGACGATATCCTGGTGATATGTAATGAGGAAAAATATATTTTGATCGCCTCTCAACAACCCTGAAGAGGAGGGAAGTTAGATTGATACTAGACTAAAAGACAATGGCGTTGTGTTGAGAACAGACCACAGAGGCATCATACATCATACAGTATTTGTCTGTCAGTAATTGTGTGGGACCTTGAATGGATGCTGAAAAGAGATATGAGGAGTTGGAAATGGAAACTGAAAATGACAAAGACATAAAAATCTGCTTCTCTTGCTTATTCTCTCAGTCACTCACTTTCATTCTTAGTGTTGATTTTTCTCAGCTTTTTAGTTTTTCTATATCAGCTTGTTTAAACATTGACATTAAATGACATTTCGATCTCTAGTCCCAATATTGATATGGGTTACTACCAGTGTTTGTTTAAAATCTGGACCATTGCTCTACACAGGGCCCACATGCCTTTTGTGGCAGATAGTCCACTTTTTTTTCTTAACTGACAATCACATCTCTGGGCCTAGAGGTAGATCTAGATTAGGCCAGGCTGTGCATTGAGCAGCCTCTCTATCTATGGCCCAAGAATACAAGACTCCCTGGGTTAAAAAAGTTCTAGTCAAAACTTTAGCAAAAGTGTTTCTTTTTCGAATTAGTAGTATTATCCAGTCCTTTCTCATCCCCAGTTCATCAGATAATGATGTTTTGTCATGGCCCCTCGTGTCTCATCCAGACGCACAAGGTACCCTTTGGCGTCAGGCAGAGACACACAAGGGTTTAATTTACCTGCAATGTAAAACCGTTCGCGTGTGTGTGCGCGTGCTAGGATAAGACTTTAAAGAGCCTTTGCATGTTGCCCAGAGACGCTAAAGGAAGGTTAGCACGACACCAAAGGGTACCTTGTGTGTCTGGATAATTGTTCGTATCTGATGACCTAGGATGATAACAGGTTGCATTATCTGGGCTACAGGATGAAAACAGTAAAGTAAAATGTATATGTAGCTATGCCTGGCCAGAAGTCTCTAAGACAGAATTCTGCTGTGACATTTATATTTGTTATTTATCTTAGTGTGGAGAACTGAAATCCTAAACATGAGTTAAGATTAAGTAAGATATGTTACAGCATGACACAGCTACTACAGTAAGAGTAGTAGGCCAAAGAGTATACTTTGAGACATGGTGTGTGCAGGGTACCAAGGGTTCTCCAAGTTAAATTTAAGACCTTTTTACTACCACTTAGAATTAAATTTAATGCCAACTTCACTGCCATACCGGAAAAAGTATGAAGGATATAATGGAAAATCAGTACAGATTTTAAACCCCAGAACATAATTATTTACTAAGTACTTGAGTTTAATGAAACATTTTATTATATTACTCACAATGGCCTAACATAGTGCCACTGTGTGGCCGCAACTCCTCACCACTGCCAGCTGAGCACCCCCAAACAGAGACCATCTTCCTTAAATCAAGGTCACGTACACACTCCAAGGAATCAAAAGCTAGTTTTAGCATAACACGTGCACATATGTATTATATACTGTGTTAGTAATAACATGTGTAATGTGTAATAACTTAACTTAGCTAATTGGGCTATATGAATTGCGAGCTCTGATGACATGTTCAAACCACATCCATGTTTTAGCCTACATTGTGATGACAGATTGTGATTTTATAAATAAAGTTCTTCTGAATGACACTTACTTTGACATGTTTGAGCAAGTCCACCGCTGTTGCATGACCCATGAACTGTGACCCAAAATATCTCGACTGGACATGGTCAACAACCCAGTAGTGCAGAGGAAGGTCTAGCTGCTTAGTCTTTGTTGTTTTGTTGAGGCTTTCATCAAACATGATAACGAAGAAGGTGGCCTCGCTGACTTGGTCGTTCAGTTGTTTAGTGATGAACGGAGCCATTTGGTGATGTACGCCGTCTTGTTGCTTCCACGTGCAAAAGTAGCCGCAATCTCCGAGTCGGGAAACATCGTTTTGAATATTGTGCTAATTTCCTCATTTGAAGTATATGAGTGGTGGTCCGAAACAGTTTTCAGGATCCAAAGCACCTCTGCTCGAAGAGTTGGCGTCGAGCCACAATGAGCTTGCAGATTCACAGGCTGCACAACGGACAGTGCGATTTCATTTGCTTTGCTAGCAGTAGCCGCGGTGCTGGTCGGCACTGCTGTTGAGCTTTGCTGTGCACAGAACTGTGCTATAGGCGCCTGCTGCTGGCGGGCGGTAGCATATACGACATGTTTCGCACTCTTCATATGGGAGTCCAAAGCCGTAAGTCCCATCGTCCCCAGCTTGAAAGTCTTTCGGCACAAACAGCATTGGGCCTCATGGTCATCGCTTGGAACAGCCCTAACCCACTCGTATTTAGGATCCTGCTGCCATTTCGGGTTGAAACGACACTTGCTCATTGTGAGGCGACGAGCTAGCTAGTGGCAAGGTGCATTCCCGTCCCTGACTAGCGCAGACTACACGGTCAAGTGGTAATAAAATACACTGACGTAAACAGTACCTGTACTGTCGTAACATTCACACACATCACACAGTCACGCCAAACAGAGAGAATTGTAACGTTATACACACACAAAACATTTTATTCATTTGACAGTTATTTATGATGTTACGGTATTTATTGAAGGGACAAGAAAAACATTTAAGACCTTTGTAAACGAAATTTAATACTTTGAAACAAAATTCAATACTTTTAAGGCCTTATTTTTGAGTCTCTTAAATTTAATGCTTTTTTAAATACTTTTAAGACCCCGCAGGCACCCTGTGTGTGTGTGTATTATTTATTTTGTACTACAACTGCTGTTATGTCATCAAATGTAGTGTAGATTTGACTATTAAATGAATGATATGACTATTTAAAAATTTGCTCTAACATTATATTTAGTTTTGACCTGCAGGTGGGTTGAGCTCGTCACCATTCGGTCAATGCTAACAGTTTGATCTCAGCAGCCCTTTGGTAAAATTTACCTGTGCCTCTGATATCACTGTACAGCATCAAACAGAAGATATCACTACTTTTGAAAGGTGACCCTTGGTCCAGGAGCTTAAATCTAATATTTGTAGCGTGGGATTATGGGCTGTTGTCTTTATTGTTACACAACCAACATTGCAGATGAAAATCTATCTGACGTGACTCAGGCAGAAATGTTCACATTTCTTGCTTTTTCACAGACGAGGTAAGTTTTAAGCAGGAAAGTTTTGACTTTAAAATACTTGTATTAGTTTATCTAGAGGCTAGGCAAGACTCCTTCCTAGCATTCTTGGGGCAGCTGTGGCTCAGAAGGCAAAGCAGTTGTCCACTGATTGGTAGTTCGATCACCGACCCCGGCAGTCAGCGTGTCGAAGTGTCCTTGGGCAAGATACTGAACCCCAGATTGCCCCAAAGGCATAGCGTGAGTGTGTGTGTGAATGGTTACCACTCCTAATGAGCAGGTGGCACCTTAGATGGTAGTCTCTGCCACCAGTGTATGAATGTGTGTGTGTGAATGGGTGAATGTGACAACGCTATGAGGAGTCGGTAGACTTGATAGGCGCTATAGAAATGCAAATCCATTTACTGAGAAAATACAATGGAACAAGCTAGCAAGTGTGCATCATTGCGCATTCTTCTTCTTCTGATGTCTTATGGCGGTTGGCAAACAGGTTTTAGGTGCATTACCACCACCTTCTGAACTGGAGTGTGGATGGGAATGGGCCCTACATCCTACATGCCCTGAATGCAATTGTAATAACTTTAATTTCAAGTTTAATGTGATTTTCCAGCCTGTGTCATTAGATGCAACCCAATTCCCTTAAATTGCATCCATTTTTAGTCCGTCCCACCAAGGATGCATGAGAGGATCATTTTTAATATTATATTATTATTAAGATTATAAATGATAATAATAATTATTAAATTAATTGTAAATGGAGGGGGTGCACACCCACCCATTAGTAGAGGGTGGGCAGATAAGGTCCACTACTAGCTTTTTCTGCTGTATTCCTCTGTATCACACTTCCTGCTGAAGGAAGTTTGCTTTGTTATGGAGATGGGGTTGTTGATATGCAAGTAGTTCAGCCAAAAATTTTAATTCAGTCATTATCTACGCACCCCCGTGCTGATGGAAAGTTGGGTGACGTTTCTTTGTCCACAAAACATTTCTGGAGCTTCACAGCAAAACAGTGTTGTAGCATTCTCCTAAACAAATGAAGAAGCCGGGGGCTTGTTTTAAAATGTAAAACCAGTCACTGGCTTCTACACTTGTTTAGGAGAATGCTGTGAAGCTTCAGACTAAAACTTCAGCGGACTTTCCTTCGGTATGGAGGTGAGTAGATAATGACTGAATTTTCACTCTTGGGGGAACTTTTCCTTTAAGGGTGAAAGTTTATTACTGACCTTTTAAATAGTTAATTGTCTTCATGGGTCAACCTGCTGAGCTTTGTTCTAGAGCATCAGGTGTGCAGAGCCACACAACTACCATATGTGCACTGTTGTCACAAAGGGTTTAAATGTCGATTGCCTTATTGAACTGTGCCTGATTTCATCTGTTTTAGCGAACACCTCTGAAGTTCATATAACTGGACTATTCCAACTACCTGCAGGGGGCAATTCCAGGGAAATCACTGTAGTAGTTGAGTTTCCATAACCTAAAATGAAATACATCTATCTAAGCAGGGCAGAGAAATGAGAAAACTGCTTCCACTGCTGCCGGCACAACAGGTGCTCCTCGATGCAGTAATGTTAGCACTAATGGTGATGATGGCAGCACATCTTTTTGCTCGCAATGATAGTAATGGTAAGAAAAACATACTTGTACTTGAAATCTGATACATTTGAGGAGTATAGAGGGTGTCCTGTCTTACCCGAGTCTACCACATTTCTCTTCTCAGAGATTAAACACAAGATACATCACAGAAACTTGCAGTTGATCAATTTAGCTGTGCAGTAAAAAGATGTGATACAAAAGGAAGAGAGAAGGGTTAGAAGAGCAGGACCCCTATCTGTGTGTGCCTTTGGCCCCAAACCACTGAGTCGGCCCCTGCTTAATGAATCATTTATAACAAACAGACACACACTGAGACCTGCCCAGAGGGTAAGTTTAGACTGATTTGGACTGATTAGACAACTAACCTAAGAGCGCTTGTTTCCCTCTCCTCTGTCCTGGGCAACAGCCTCAGAATAATAATAGGTACATAAGACAGAGGGATGTTGGAGAGATGAAGCAAGCTTTGCTGCAAAGCTTCCCCTGATTTAACATTTCATTTCCTGGGATTGTCTTTCAGCTCTGCTCTTAAAGACAGGGGGGACTGAACAGAAGAGGTGAGGGATATTAAAAGGAAATATAGAGACTGTAGAGAATGTGTGAGTGTAAGCAGGAAAGCTTCAGGCCCTGGTGATGGCTTTGTCTCTAAGATCACATACACAGGAGGGGAAAAAGATAAGTCACAAATATTGATTTCTTGCATCATGCAATTAATTCATATGAAGATAAATATTTCCTATTGACGCATGTTAAACAGTTCTAAATTGCCTCGAAGGTTGAGCCAAAGTTAACTGTCGGGATCAGTTTCTGAAATTGCCTTTTCAGCCAAACCACTTTATGGAATCGATGGCCTGAATAAGAAGCAATTAATTGACCTTGCAGTTCTCTGTGAAGCTGCAGTATCACTTCTCTCCACACACACACACACACACACACACACACACACACACACACACACACACACACACACACACACACACAC
>JBBPCS010006089.1:0-10038 GCA_037974645.1 Hollardia meadi
GGTTTGAGTGTGTGCCCAGTTACAGGTGACATGTCTCCAGTGTTTAAAACCACCAATCAGAGGAGAGGACAACACTGGCTGGAGATCTAATTAACTGATCACCAACAGCTGTGTTTAACTGTAACTGCTGAAAAACACACAAAAAGCCTTGAAAGCACCCCTCAAACAACTAGAATTTACAGAAAAACCGTAGGCTGTATTGAAGATTGAAAATGAAGATGGCTTGAGCAAGCTTGAGAATTTGCTGAACAGGTTGATGTAAAATTTGTGTGGATAAACTAAAAAACTTGGCTGTGAGAGCGAGAGAAAAAAGTGTCTCTGTCTGCTTTCTTCCTGAACTTTCTCTGTGAAATTAACATGGCCGATTATGGGGCAGATCGCTGCGCTTGTTGTGGAATGTGCCCTCTCTGAGGCAAACCATACGAAACCATTCGTTTGTTTCCAAATGAACATTTTATAAAATATAATTTATAAATAAATAAAGAGCACAACCTAGTCTACATTTTCATGTAAAAATTATGTTTGTAGAGTGAAATTTGTGGGAGTAATGGCAGTTTTAAAACAAGTTTTTAAGATTATTTTTTAGCTCCTCTACACTCTAACTGTTGGAACCCCCACTCTAGCCGGCGCAATACACACAGTCAGAAACGGCGGGAAAACTATCCCACACTTAAACTGGGATTATTTGAAAAGTTTTAATGGGATTCAAAATGTTGAATGATATCCTGTACAAAATGGTGAATATTTTCATGTTTGAATGGGGTTTGTAGGTTGAAGTATGAATGAGTTATGAAGAGTTGAATAAATGTGAATTTTCTGAATTTCCCCATTCATTTCAAATGGGGAAAGTTTGAATTTTATGAAAATTCTGAATACATCCCATCGATTCCTAATTGAGCTGAACGTTTTAACGTTTGAATGACGTGAATCGGTTGAAGTATGTGGAAGTGGTTAAGGTCCAAAGAATGGCTGGAATAACTATAATAATAATTTTTTTTTGGTAGTAGAAGAACATAGGTTGTGAATGCTTCTCAGCATTCACACCAATAATAAAGTTTTTTGTAGTAGAAGAACATATGTTGTGAATGCTTACTCAGTATTCACACCAATAATGTTATTTTCTACACCTGTGTGTGCAAATCAAAATGTCTGCAGTGAGAAAGTTCTACTCTGAGTCTTAACCACAGAGGAAATAAAAGTCTCAGGAGATAATCAAGCTTGATTAGACTCAAGCTACGGCAGATTGAGGTCAGAACACACGCACAAACAAAACTTTTAAAAATGGTCTGGGGAATGCAGGGTATAAATAAATGTGAAACCTGACTAAGCCACTGGACCATGGTGTATTGAGTAAATAAACAAACGTTTGAACAAGCTGTTAGATTAGTCAACCCCATGGGACCTGTTGGAAGAGGAAGTGGTACTTATGCATTCAAAAGGTTTAAATATGGACAAACACTGATTTCACCACAAAGAGCTGAGTGGAAAATCGGCTGAGACTGGGTCAAATGTGAAAAACGGGTTCCCGGTATTGTTTTTGTGAAAGGCAGCTCTTTGGTTTCCACAAAATCTAGGCTAAAAGTTATTATGATTTGCTTCTTTTCACTATGTTTTGTTTTCTGTTTTTGCCTTTTCTGAAATTCTACATGGAGTTCATTCTCTCTTGTGGCAGTCACATTGTTCATGACACCATGCAGCACTGAGGCTGTCTTTCCACAACATTCTTCAAATGTACACATGGAAAACGCAACAGGAACACTGAACATATTGCCTGGGGCCATATTGCTTAGCTCACTGTGGTGTTGACTCTCTATACCTGATTCAGGCTTGTAAACCGCAGTTTGTCTCTTGGTAAGCATGTTGTTCCCATACATGGCGTACATTTGCATTAAAATTTTCCTTTATCTGTTTAAGAGTGGTCAAGCAAGGAGTTGAGCTGAACTGATAAGTAAGATGATTACGCAACAAAGTTTACATTTTCATTGAATTATAATGATAACCCGCTCTAACAGCTACTGTACTTTATTAAAAAAACAGTTCTCATCCACAGCTCGCCAGTTATTGATGTTTTATCACGGCCCACTGTGTCTCATCCAGACACAGAAGGTATAACCTTTGACGTCAGGCAGAGATGCACAAAGATTTAATGTACAAACAATGTAAAGCCATCTGTGTTAGTTTCAGACGACTTGAACAGATGACATACTTTCCAAAGCGAGAAAGTGCCAAGAGGGTAAGAGGTCGGGTTGAGTGGAGGGTCACACACACGACTTTCACCCAGGAGACCGGAGTTTGCGTCCTGTTTGAAACCAAGTAACCAAAGTAACATAGACCTTGTGCATCAGGACACATGGGGCGTGAGCCTTTGTGATGCTAAAGGGAAGGCGTAGCGCGTTTGCTTGTGCGTCAGGATAAGACACGAAGGGCACAGGACAAAATGTTGGTATGTGACGAGCTGGGATGAGAAAGGGTTGTTATGAAGATTGTGCATCAATGATTGATGGCAGACATTAGTTCATCAGTGTCTTAGTTTTCCATTAAATCAACATCTGCATTTTGACAGTATTTTCTGATATTAAAAGGCACCTATGACAATAAAAGCAATCATTGCTGAGAAAATTTGCAAAATGTTTGATTCCACAACAAATCACAAGTTGGGACATCATAAAGACATTAGGAGGACATGAGATGTCCTCTAGAAATGTTTTGATGGTCAGTAATATACTCTCAGACAAGGGCCCATTGTCCTAGCCAGGCCAACAGGAAGCAATTGCCTGTGTTTCCCATGGAAACTAATGCTAATGCACTTTCAACAGCCTCATTCATACTGATTCACTGACTCAGACATATCAAGACTTGCTGCATAAGTGGTTCCAGTTTGTGTCTTCATTTACATTTATGCCAAAAAGCAATATTTTTATGTATAGTAAAAATTGCTGATCAGCTGACCAGCTTGAACTGTCACATAACGGATGCCAAACTGTATGTCGTGTAAGATACATGGCATGAATCTCATTTCACAGATTCCCAAATGAAGAATGTATTACATCAACAAAAACAGTAGAACACATGGGATTCATCGGGAGTTGAGGTGAAACAAGAACTTCCAGTTTGTGTTCCTGAAGAAAACCTCAAAATCTAATTTACATTTCTAACAATGCTTAAAACGGGAAAAAAAATAAAATAAATCCAGCCTTGTAACAGAGCCAAAACATCATAGTATTGTTTATTTCTGTTTTTAGGAGCCTTTAACAGGCACCATTTCCCATAAGCCCAAGACCTTTGGAAGCCATACATATAGTCATAAATATTTATAGCTCACAAAATTATGAGCTAACTGCTCATACAAGGAAAAAGGTTTTAGCCCAAAGAGATTTTAGCTAAAAAAATTTTGTAAAGAAACTACCAGTATGTACTGCTGGATTTTTCAAAGCTATAGTTTTTTGTACACTCACAACTGCTTAACATCACTAACGGCGGTGTCAATTTCTAATACCAAGAATAGTTGTAGTGGAACTGATGTAAATGCAGGAACACACACCACTTTGCATGATCATGCTCAATCAGGTCTACATTGGTTAACCTTTAGAAATATAATATTTGTTGTGCTACCAGCTAATTATTTTTGCTAGCATGTACTTGCCACACTTCCAGGTTATAGCTTCTTCTCTACGCTAGTTAGTTTAACTGTGTTGCTTGATGTCATATCTCAGACTGTTCTTTCATCATTCTTGAAATGCTGAAACATAAAACGAATTAGCATTCAGCAACTATGCTAGTGCCCGAGAGGCTTTGCTTTTTCGGCTAAGACCACGGAGTATGCTAATAAATAGGCTAACTGTTGCTTTGTTAAAATAACATGGAGCGCAGTTATCAAGTAAAAATGGTTGTATTATTAGCGTGTCGGCTACAGAATATAAAAAAATGTATTTGGGGATCTTGCATACCTGCTTCTTCTGCAGTGCATTCTTTCTTTACTTGTGGCAGTTGAATTAAACAAAGCTGTTGAATTAAAGTAGTGACATCAAGTAGAAATGATCAAAAGTGCATCAAACGTGCAGCCTACTTAAGCACTGTAGGCCTACTTGACTGAATGTACTTGGTGGCATTACATTTAGAGTAGGTGGGTAAAATGGTAGCTATACGTCCTGCTGTCCAAGTGCAAGCCTCAATTTTTCCTGCAGTGTATAATTCCTTCCTTCCTTCTTTCTCTCTCTCTCTACTCTGTGGCTGCTAATGTCAAATTCAAAACCCTGTGCTAATGGAAGTGTAACCTTGTATTGTGCAGGCTTCAGTCAAGCCTTACACACCAACCCTCTTCCCAATGTTATAACTGGCAGCTTTTCCTTCCCATAGTGGACTGGACATCACTCAACCCAGGCTCTAAACCTGTTCTACCTGGCCCCCCAGTGGCTGAGTGACCTTCATACTTAGAGGCATTTCTGCAAAGTCACTCCTGTTTTCCTTAATAAAGTGAGGCTGCATTAAAAAAAAAAAGAAAAGAAAGTCTAATTAAGCCAGTTCTCAGCAGAAGCAGAAAATGATGGAATGAAACAAAACGGTCTCCTGAACGGTGATGTGACTCAAAACATTGGGTATTGTGCTGTAATTATGTTATCCTTTATCACCAAGCATCACAAACCAGCTGCATTGGTAATTATCTCAGTGCAGTTTGCTGACATCACCTCACATAATTTCTGGGTAATGAGGATGAAAATTTCTTAACGGCTTCCTCTTGATGCTATTTTGCAATGCAAATAGCCCGATCTGACAATAATCTTTAAATACATGAAGTACTGCACTTCTCCGTCTTGTGCAGTTTTATGGAGTTAAGCTTGGTTTATACTTGATGCAAGGGATTTTTTTTTCAGTGTCAGATGTCATTGTTGTTGTTTTTTTCTTCACTTTGTAATATTAAGGGACATTAGGCTACTGTCACTATTATATAACTGGAATTACATTCAGGTAACTTGGCCTTGTCTCATTGCTGAATAGGAGGCTACTGCTGTGCTTAAGTTCTTTCATTCACTTTAAAACAGAGCAGCAATCAGTGGGAGCAGTGATGGATGCGTCTTCATTAGATGTGTGTTGCTTTAAAGAAGATTATTGAGCCTTTTCTTTTTTTTCAACTTTCTTCACTCTCAATCTCTGCTGGCATCAGAAACCTGTAGGAGAAAACAAAAGCAGCTCCGAGATTTCCACATAGTGTGTTTGCAAAGCAAACCTATTTTAGCTATATGGTGTGTATGTGCATAGGCTCTGAATCTTCACTGTAACCCTGTAATGCACAGCCATAAATCCACATGTAGTCAAGGCAACTGACTTGAACCTTCTTACTGCTGATGGTTATATGTTGGAGACTGTCTTTAAGCTACTTTATTCAAAATTGAGTATCTGTGAGTTTTGGATGGTTAGTTAGACAAAAAGCTTTTGATGACCTTGTGACAAACTTTTTCTGACATTTTTTAGATTTTATAGACAAAGCAATTAATCAATTATTTAAAAGAAATTATAAGCTAAATGTTAATTACTGCTCTAATTTAGGAATATGAGTATTATCTCCCAATGCACTCATGCAAACAGTAGCCATAAAAATACAAAATTTAATCATTAAATTTAATCTTTAAACCAAGGCAGATGTTGTCTTAGTTACATACAACCACTTTGCCGAATGAGATGGTTGAAAGCTCAGATGTCAGACCTCATGGACTCTAATGAATTTGTCACATTCTGTTCCCAGAGGTCAAAGAATTTAATCAGTTTCACTGTTGTAAAACAAACCCTGAACAGAGAAAATACACGACACAGCATTACTTCATGTAATATTAACTCGGTGTCCATATAAGCCCCAAGATACATTGTGATCTGTGTCTGCCACTTTTTGATCTTAAGATCCTGTTATCTTGATACCAGTGAGTGAAGAGAACTGCAGCAGACAAAGACACTAGCTCTCTATAAGGAAATGTTCTATGTAGGTCAAAAAGCATCAGAAAATGTTAAATTATTTCACTCTATTGGCAGATGTTTTTCACATCACAGTGACATTGCAAAACTAATTAAAAATCCTGGTTGTCCTGCCAGAAAACAGGTTTCTGGTGTGCATTTAAGTCTGTATTCGTAACCATGTGGAAAAGTTTTGCATGTTCAGATTTGCAGGAATAAAGGACATGTAACGTTTGGGTAAACAGACTCAAAACTTCATTGGCTGAGAATTTTGAGAGATTTTGATGTGCAGCGGAACAGCCTGTTCAACCTCCAAAGACTCTTTATTTAGTACATCCTTCACTGGCTATCCATCCACTGTAACGTTTTATGAAGTGCAACTGCAGCAGCTGCTGCTCCACCAAAGGCGCAACTTCCAGAAGTGATGCACGAATTCAAGGTTGGCTGGTTCCTGGTCTGGGCGATATTACCCTCTGGAGGGAGGGGGCATCAATTGTACTTGTCTGGAGGAACAAAAGCCTGTGTCTGCAGCCCTGGGAGGTTTTTGTGTTTATTTTTTTATCTTCCTCTCCCTTTCTTCCCTTTCCCCAAACCTCATCCCCTGATTTTGATTAAGAACAAACTCGGTAGGGTTCTCCAAAGTTCCAGATCGCATCAAAAACAAAATATCTTAGACAAAATGTGAAATAAAATCAGAACATTCCCTTTGAAGGAAGACTTTGTGTATGTGTGTTTTGTTTTCGTCGTGTTGTTTTTGTGAGGAGGCCGTGGGATGTTCATTCCTCTTCTTTCAATCCTCTGTTGGATACAAATTCTAAAAAATGCATTATTTCAGCAGACGTTGAATAAATGATGGCAGAACCACGGGCATCAAGTAGAGAACCTCTGACTTACTGTATCTACCAACAAGATGCTTCACTTCGATCATTTTCTCAAAATAAGTTAATTGACCCGAAGATGTAGAAAGATGAGCCATGCTGCCAATTTCACTCAATCTCCCACTTTGTTTTCAGGTCCTGGTGTTACTTCAGTGTTTGGCTTGTATTTCTTAGACTTCTCCTTCCTCCTCTGACCGCTCGATGACCACATTCCTCCGGCGCTTCCTGCAATTACAAATCATGATTAATTTACCTGGAACCCGGTTGCTGTAGTGAATCCTGAGGCCAGATGAATATGACGCTGTCTCATCCAGCCCCCCTGTCTGTTTCATTGTACACTCGTTCTCATTACCATGCACAGCGGCCTTTTCATTCACAGGGTCAAGGTTTGCATGCAATCTTCAACAGTAGCTACAGTTCACCGTTCCCATTTTGGAGAGATAATAAAGTCAAGCGCCACCATTCTTAGTTTACTCTAATTATCCATTCTGTCTTCTTTGAAATACACTGGATCAGTCATCACTGGGGAAGTTGAAAGGGGAAAAGCAGTGACATCAAGTAGCTGAGATGGACAGAAGGAGATGTAGTAGGAGGTTGGGGGAGTTGGAGGGTTGACAGAAGGAAAGGTGTGAAATCTTGAGGAAGACATGGCAAGGGGAGGAGAGCAACTTGAGAGAAGGGATGAAAGAGACAGAAAGGATGACGAAAACAGTGAACACTCAAATTTCTCCTAAACTGCATCAGTGCTGCTGAAAATGAGATTATTCTCTAATTTTCTCTCAAAGCAACATGGCCACGCAGGAGTTTGTGTGATAATTAACTCGGTACGTCTGGAGGAGATTTATCTGCTTTCTGTAGTGTTTGACCTAAACTCTACATACTGAGAGAAGTGCAGTGAAATGTTATGATGACGGGAGGCTTCTTTTATTCAAGCCCTGGTAACATTTTAGAGCTTTTTCAACAAATGACCTTCACACAAAGAGTTTCTTTAACTGAAAAGAAACCAAACAAGCCTGACAGCACTGTGTGCATTTTTTTTTGTGCCTTTGAATTCAGTCATTATTCTGCACAGAGCTGAGAGGAAGCCGAGTGTGGCAGGTGAGAGCATCTCGACGAGACAGCTGTCACAGCCACTCTGAATGCAAGAGCAGCCGCATCACCCGCGAAGGCCTCACCGCTCTGACTGGTGGGAGAAAAAGCAGGTACAGTCGGGTGTACAGCAAACACACAAACATGCCCACACTGGAGGCGTCAAGCTGACACATACACCTGCATGGGTGGTTTCATCGCCATGGCAACCTGTGATTGATCCCCTGAGTTATGTAGCAAGAGAGAGCGAGAATATTAATGACTGGGAAGAAGCAGCGGCGGAGGATGGAAAGTGATGGCATAGTGGGTGAGAAAACAGCGAATATGCACGCAGAGAGGCTCACACTAATGTGCTGAGGGAAGGATCAAAGAAATTTGTGTTTGGCCATGTCTGCAAGGCAACACTGTCACGCTGCAGGCTTTCATGCTCGATTTTAAACTGCTGCTCACTACTGATTGTGCGGTGGACTGTTCCTATTGTATGAACCTTTGCTGTCACTCGTGCTGACTCAAAAATTGACCAATTCATGAGTTAAAATTTTTTATCTGCATTAAAAAGAATCTTTCATCTCGTTTTGCTCTAGTCTAGGTACAATACGCAGATTTTGCAATCAAGATCGGTTTGCTGAGTGTGAAGACTCTCCGGTTGCTCTGAAGGATCTTTATCAAGTCTGAAATTATTAGGCTAGTGATGTCTACTGTCGACTCTCCACATCTCCCCTGGAGGGGCTTTCACTGTCATTAGGAACAGAATCATCCCCCTGAGAGAGAGTTACTGTGTGAGTTACTGTGTGGGTACCTGTGGTGTTGCTCGTCTAGCAGCTCTACGTTACACAAAACGTTAGTTTCCAGAAATGACTGGTGACGCTTGGTTTCAAACGGGAAGTCTGGTCTCTTGCGTGAAGGTAGTGTGCGTGTGAAACCCTCCACTCAACCCCAACCTCCACCCCTCTTGGCACTTTCTCACTTTTGAAAGTGTATCGTGTTACATCACCCGTTCAAGTTGTCTGAAACTGACATGGACGGCTTTACATTGCAGGTACATTAAACCCTTGTGCGTCTCTGCCTGATGCCAAAGGGTATACCTTGTGCGTCTGGATGAGATGCAAGGGGCCGTCACAAAGCGTTGATATCTCATGAGCTGGGGATGAGAACGGGCTGAAACGACGGGCTAGGCAACCAGTTTGTTTACTTTTGCTTAGCACTGCTAGGTCTAAGTTTACAACTTAAACAGGTAATAGACAATTTTTTTTAGCTTTAATTCATCATTAAATATATATTGCACCGTGTAATGGCTTCAGAAAAATTACACCACCCACGTTTAGATTGGTTCCCTTCAAGCCTCGCTTTCACAAGGCTATTCATGCTGCCACCCGTCTTGATTTACAGGTTCGATTTACAGCACAAAAGTTACGCGTCAGCCATTGCAGAACAAGAAGAGACATTGTCCTCTATGGTCGCCATCCCAAGGTAACATTGGAACAAATGGAATAACTGTGGAAACGCTACCCTGCAAAAGAAAAAGAACCTCGCTGATGGAGAAGGCAAAGGAGGCAAAGAAGGAGAGTGATAGAAACCGAGGTAAAACAAGAGCGAACGGACGGGCATTCACTCCTTGTGTCTAAATTTGTATCCTAATCGATATGTGTTTCCCCTCACCCTTGGGACATGAGAGGGTTCAAAAGCAACACTAGATTATAGCACTGAGACCAGAGCTTCTAGGTCAAATTGAAATTCTTATGGTTGCTTTTGCTTTGGACAGTAGCCAGGCTGCTAGCAGTAGTCATGTTGCTAATGCTGTCTTTGTGACCAGGCATGTAGACACAGGCATGCAGAGGCATCTGCTATGCCCAATATTAGGCTACTTCCACCTCAGCGTCAGCAGTTTGAAGTCTGCCAGAAACAATGGCTTTGGATAGGCTCAGTCGAATCAACAAATGTGAAACAAACAGAATTATTTTTAATGGAGGCGAAACATAGTAAAAAATATCCCTGTATCTGTAGACAAGACCTACAGTATATCTCTCTCTTGATCAGCAGCTAAGTTTAGAAGGCACAAGCTATGGTTATTTTTACTTGGCGCAACAGCTGCTACCACAGATGGGGGGGGGGGGGGGGGGGGGGTAAA
>JBBPCS010006090.1:0-10038 GCA_037974645.1 Hollardia meadi
GAGAGAGAGAGAGAGAGAGAGAGAGAGAGAGAGAGAGAGAGAGAGAGAGAGAGAGAGAGAGAGAGAGAGAGAGACGGTGATGACAGCCGCCGGGGCCTGGTAGTTGACTTTTGCGATGCACATTCACTCAGCACCACTGTGAACCTTTCTGCCAGCAGTGAGACTTAATGTCCACATCATGACAGTATTCACTGAGCGGAATGGCCCGTCACTCACTCTCCTGTATAGAGACCCTGAGAACTCACTCTGCTATAAAAGGCTAATCTAAAGCCTGCTACCTGGCCCTCATTTCAGTCACACTCTATACCAGCCTTATAGTGAATGGGAGTCATTGTGGGCAGTTCACCTTACAGTGTGGAAAATCATTAGACAGATTTATGAGGACAAACAGCGCCTGTTTTGTTATCGCATTTCAATGACCCTTTTCACATTTTGGGATGAATGATGAAAGGGGGAGAAGGAGGCATGAAAAGGACGAGAAGGGGAAAGCTCTGAAAGACCTTATTGATCACACCCAGAAGTCATCGACAGCTCCCTTCCTCTGATGATGAAGTAGCCACCCAGCGAGAGCCGACTGGATCTCCAGCACAGGGAGGGAGAAAGCAGAGAGGACATATTCAGCATGCAGGAGCCTGCTTCCCTTATCCCTTGACATGCGGGGCAGGCTGGAAAAATGTTCTGCTTATGACACTGGATGGCTAAGGTAATGGCCGGTGACTGCTACCATTGCTCATAGTAATGATGGTTTCACCTAGGAATACTGTGTACCTTTGTAGCCAACCCCCTCCTCCTCCGTGGTTTCTCCACATCACTCTCTCTTTCTCCCTCTCGTTCATTCATTCTTTGGTTTTCTCACTCTCTTCCCCGTTCATCATCTATGTACTGTCATCTCCTCACCTCTTGTCCGCTGTCTCTCGCTCTTTACATTTCATTTCCTCCCTGCCTAAGTCTATCATGATGTGTACAGCATTCTTACACTGTCCATTTCATGTACCTTCCCACAGCACTATGGGGCCAACTTGAGGTATAAGCATGATGTAGTGACATATTCATAGGGTGACCTTTGTAAAGATGACATCCGTGAATATGGAGAAATTAAATCATGCCACAACCGTTTCATGTAAAGAGCCAGAAAGTTGGTGCAGCTAATTAAACTGCTCTTACAGAAGATCTTCGATTCCTACGTTGAGAGCCAGGCTATGGTTTCATAGCTGAGGCGGTGAAATAATGTATGTTGGAGATGTGAAACCTGTTGTTTAAATGACCAATTCTACTGCAAAACTACAAGGCTAAATCCGCATGAGGCCCAGGGCACAACTGAAAGAACCACAGCTGCCTATACAATATCCCTGTGTGTGGCAGCCAATCTTTCTTTCTTAGTAATTACTTCTTTTATAGATTAAAACTGCTAGACCTCATTGCCGCACACCGACACAGGCTCATTCAGAGCAGAAACCAACATTAACCATTAAGGACGGCTGTATTGACACATTGAATTCAGCTGCCATTTTCCGTTAAAAAACCCACAATTAACATTTCATCATTAGCACCACTATTTATGGCTCAAAAACAGGCACTGTAATAGCCTTTAGCCTTTCAGTGCAGTACAGTAGCCTAAAGGCAGGCAAACGCAGTATGGCAATCATATCATGGCTGCTGGGCCTTGTTATTCAGATTACTATTAATCTCATGATGTTTTGTAAAATTTAAAATGCTGCAGACATGTAGCTGCTGACAAATGCTGTAACTTGACAAAATGTTTCTGCTGTTAATTCAAGAAGACACATCAAGCGACACTTGGTGACTTGGTACTGAGTCACGATGTCATACTGAGACACTCCGCTCTACAGTGTTTTCTCAGCAGCACTTCACTGTACATCACGCACACCTTTGAAGCACACGTTGACCATGTCATGGCAAAAGTACATTTTTGGTGTTGGTGCTCAGTATCGTTCCAGACAAGGTTTTACATCTACTGTGAGAAAGGCTACCTATAATGGACTACACGGACATTGTTTAGCAGACTGCTTCTAAAACTCTCATGTTGATTTAGCCTTATTTTTATTTTGACAGATGTTAACTAAATACACCCCATACCTAACTTCACCTTTGACCATCGATGTCTCCAAACTGCAGGTGTTTCATTTCTGCATCTAGGCCACTCGCATCACCTGATAAAACACTGTGACAATGGGTTAAAGGGGTACCTATAAAACCTTTCTTTTTCTTGATCATCTATTACATATGAATGATTATCATTATTATATTCTTATTATCCAAATTCCAAACCTCCATCCACTGTTTCATCACAAACACTAAAACAAAATGTATTAAGTAAAAGTTTTTTTTGTATTTATTCTTACTGTTACTAATGCTTTCTTCTCTTTCTGTATTTGGAATAAAGAATATTACAATACGCACTGAATAAAGTAGTGTGATAACCTTTCCCTGGGTGTTGGAGTATTTGTGTGCTTGTTGTGTAGGGCTGGTCTGGAAGCAGAGCATTATTTCAGTTCCAGTCCATTCCTGGTAGATACCAGCTTTCTCTTCGCAGACACAATGGTTTAGCCCCCAAGCTCGTAGGCCAACTTCCTGCCCCTGGTCAACACGGGTCATAAGAAGCATACCAACTTCTAGCTGGAGCCAGATTTTTATATTGTTTTCCACACTTTATAAAAGCCTCATGCTGCTGAATAGTGGCTGTAAGTGCAAAGTGGATATATACGTTTGACCTTGAGCCAACATACATTACTGTTCATATACATTAAAATGACACAGGTCTTGAACAATCTCTGCCCTTCTGTCGGCCTTCTTCTTTTACCTTCCCCCGCCCTTCTTTTCTTATTTTTCTCTCTCATACACTTGTATGCTCTTCATCTTTCCACATTAACATGAGTGAAATAAAACTTGAAAAGCTATGTGACATGTTCTCTAACCTAAACCTCTAAACCTTCCTGTTTTGTCCACACAAACAATTTTGGTGGTGGAAGAAGTGGTTTAGCGCCATATCGAGGGGGATTCAGCCCTTCGTGTTTGTTTCCAGAGATGGATGTTGTACATAGATTGTTTCCAGTTAACAATAGCCTGCTTGACTGCACAATGGATCATGATTAGATTAAAGCTGCACTGTAAGAGCTTTTCGTTTGTGTTAAAGCGGGTTTTCTCTCCGAGGGTGACGGGGCCAAAAACCGGACACTGCTGTGGGGCATTTATTCAGAAAGAAACACAAGCACTGTGAAGGGCATACTGCAGGCACAGGAGGTCTCTATAATTGACAGCCGGATAACTTTCATGATGCATTCCAACACAAACACTTTGACCGATGCAGCTATTTGATGGGAAAAGTAGACAGAGAGTGAGAAAGTGACAAAGAGGGAGAGCAGAATGATCATTACAAAGGAGAATGGGTAAGAAAAGGAGAGAAAGACAGGAAGGGAGATAGAAGGCCTGCGGAGCATGCATGCCATTACATTTCCCTTGAACTCATGTCAGGGACCCTCTGCTGCCATCAGTCTGATAAAGTGTAGCTGGTGCTATGAGCAGTCAGCCTGGCGAGTCACTTCATGGATCACAGCACAAAAGCCCAGAATGTGCAAAGCTCAGCGACTTTGCAACATTTCCACCATTACCCCACGTGTCAAAACAGCTGACTACATTATGTCCTGCATGTTTAAGTGGCATGACACTCGACATCAGTCACATTTGGCCATGTTTACAAGCATGAAGAAATGTCACTTTTGGGTTAAGGTCCCCCCCTTTAACCCATTCCCCAGGGCACAGCATCTCTAGCAGCTCTGACTCAGTCAGACGTGTCTTCATATGAAACACTGTGTGCTTTTGACCCTTAAGGATGGACCAAGACGACCAAGCTGCTTGAATGCTCTCTAAATATATTACAATGTAAAAACCAGAGGATTTCAAATTTTACAACTAGAGTGCTATTTTATGTCCAGCGTAAGTGGACACATACGGGCCAGTGAGCTACACGATTGCAACCTAATTACATGGTATTATGGAACACTTTAGGTGAAAACCAATCAGTCTACCATAACAGGTCTACGTAATGTAATCCCATTATAGGTCCATTACCTTCAAGAGGGTGAGGAAAGTAGGAAAGCATATATTTTTCATCAAGGGCTTCTGGGTATCACTATAAGTGGGCATCAGGGAATAGGGCATCAACAATGGGTGTGGTGTACATTCTTCTTGTCTACGTGCTGAAAAGTACGCCGGTGCTTGAGTTCGGAAGATTCATTTAAAGTAAAGTTGTAATGCTGAAGAATGCGCTAAGTCATTCACATTAATATCAATAGAAGTGTGTTGCACAGACACAGACTATTTACTGCAGCAATGCAGATGCATCTTCTTGTACACATGTTTTACATGACCATGAAGCACACGTAGAGTCCCGCTATACATATCTAAATAACAAAGCCACTGAACATGATGTAAGCTAATTCAAAGCCACAGAGGGAAGGAGACGAAGGACACTGAAAAGCCAGATCGTTCATAATAAGCTGACTGGGAAAAATGAGAAAAAATTAGGGGGAAAAAACAAGTGCTAAATTCACATGAATGCATTTGCAGTTTTAGAAAGAAACCTCATGAGGTGTTGTTTTATTACAGCCTCTGAAATTGCCACACAGTGAAACCTGATGTGATATGAACTTTGTGAGACAGAGAATCATAAAACCATCTGCCTCCTACCTTCAGTGAGTCCCATGTGGATGGTCCAGTAGTTCTGCAGACACTGCAGCTCCTTTTTCATGCCCCTCTTGCAGCGGCAGTCATACAGAGGACTAACCAGCAGCACTTCCAAGGCAGCCTGGCACTCCCGGTTGTTGTCTAGCATGGCTTCCTTCTCCTTGCCCACAAGGCATTGGCGCATCACACGGTAACGAGAGCTGCAGTGAGGGTTCTGGTTGCACATGTCACTCGCCTGGATGCAGTCCACCCAGTCTGGCTGAGCTCCGGGCCCGGACCCGCTGTCCGGAGATCCTGGAGAACCGTTGGCCAAGGACACAGACAAAGCTGAGGGACCATCCCAGGAACTCTTTGCCTCATCTAGGTGGGGACCAGGAGACAGAGGTGGAGGTGACAAGAGAAAGGGGGCTCAGAAAGTGTAAATAAAGTGTAAGGGATTTTGTGTTTGTGTGTGTGTGTGTGTGTGTGTGTGCAACTATATCATAAAACTGCTTTCAATTTTGTTTTCTTCATGCAACAGGTTGGATGTGGGACCTACAAACCGTTTTGATGGCACTGACACGCCCATACATGTCAAGGCATTTATTAGCAAGACATTTACATTCTTCATGGTCTGCAAAAATCCTACACATCTCTACATTTCCTTGTAGGCACCTGTAGTCACGCTAGTGCATTTAAAGCCTCCAAAAACAACTGCATCTTTCAGTTTCCTATCAAATCTAATCAAGGTAAGACTTGATCATTGGCCAATATCTAATTATCTCGTGTCAAATCAGCAACTTAAAAAGACGTGAACTACATTAAATTCACATCTGGGTAACCAGAAGATTAGTTTAAGACAAGTAGACAGTGAGCAGGCACATGTGTTGCGGTTTGAGAGTTTAGTCAAGACTCAAACGCAGCTTCACACAAACCAAACACCTACAGATAGTTCTGATAAAATGACAAGAGAGACCCCTCGTGGTGATGATGAGTACTGAGCTCAGAGAAGAGAGAGAGAGAGAGGGGGGGGGTACTGCATCAGACTCAGTGCAACGCTTACGGAAAGAGTAACTTGAAGTTAAGTGCACAGATATTTTATTAGTCGAATTGTTTTGACTGAACAGCGTGACAATTGTGTTGATGGTGATAAAGGTGATGATCATGATGATGATGATGATGATGATGATGATGAGGCATTTTCTAATATTCAACCAAGCGCATGTGTGTAACTGCAAAACACATCAGAGATTTTCCATTTGCTGACTGAAAGCTGATACAAGAATGCGCTTTGTATTTCTGCTGTGGAAGCTGTGGTTGTTTAATGGATCGATAGGTGATCCACTCGCGTAGATCAAGTTCGGTCTGTGGCTATGGGTGGCAATTAAACAGAGTGTAATCAAACCTTTCGGCTACAACATTAACGCACATCAGCATTTTACTACACACAATAAAGGAGCGGGATAACCTTGCGCGCTCGGACAACTCCTGCATGAGAAAAGTGGACCCATGCAGAAAATGCTCCCTTACAATAATGAACTGGTGTCAGAGTGCATCTGCACGACTGTGACAATTCACAATTTGCCCACAATTGCACGTTATTTCCACATTTCACCTCTCACCTAAGAGCAGAAGAAAGATGTGAACGCACATCCACACAGTGACGGACTTCATATTGGACTCGGCGGCAACAGAGATGAGTTGGGGTCCAGAAAAAAAATACTAATATTTCCACCTTGTGAAAGGTTAATCCCTCTCTCCTTGACCCAGGCGTAGGCTAACTGTGAAAAAAAAAATTATCCTCATTAAAGACGCACCTCCGGAAAAAGAAAAACCCTCGACCTCCAATAGTAATCCGCGATTTTTAAAGGGGAATATTAGACTATATAACATCGACGCAGTAAAATCCTCTGATACTGAAAAAAATCCAAAAAATAAATTAAAAAAATCAGAAGTCAATCAATCAATCAGTCAATCCATGAAAGCAGCTGCTCACGGTCCGTCTGCGCTGCGCTCATACCGACAAACTACTGAGACTTGATCTCCCCGCATTATAAGGGCTCAGACTGCCCGCTCCAGTTGCCCCTTGGAGACAAATTTTCACCCCCTAAAACATCCCTTAAACTGGCGTAAAACGATCTGTCGGCTATGCCAAAAATATCTAACAAGGTAGAAGAACTAGTATGAAAGTGCTACAAAACGTTGGCTGGATTTTTTTCCCCCTCCCTACCACCACTGGCTCCTTCAAAAAGCTGTGCGCTCCTCTGGTGGGAGTGAACGCTTCTTTCGCACTGACTGCATGTGTGTCGAGGCATCACAACACTTTATAAAGAGGAGTTTCTGCGGGCCAGCAGAGGGCGCTGCCGCCGCCGCCGGGCGCGCTCATTGGAAAGCCAATGAGACTCGGTCACATCGAGGCCCAATAATAAATGTTACCCTATAGAAAAAGAAATCACCACGATATTCTTCCTGTAATTGCAGGGAGCTGGAGGAAGATGCACCTGCGGTACTCAGCAGTGAAATTATAGTGACCTCACTTGCTGTGAAGTTCGGTATTTCTTTGATCTCCTGGGGTATTGCTGTAGGATTTTTGTTTGGAAGCTTATATGCTTTGTGATTCATGTTGTATAATATTGTTCTTACATGATTACTATCTCTTTCATGAGGGAGTCTTTACAAGTCTTGTTCAGAATACAGCTGTGGGTTAGTGATGAGTGGTGAGGCCACAACTGCAACACATCAAGCAAGAATTTAGGAATTATAAGGGAATAATAAGTGTTGGCGACTTGCACTCATAGCGTGGATATCTAGACATCTAGCACATAGTGAATCTTTTATTCCAGCATTTATAGCAAGGCCACTAGGCCAATTCATTTGTGTATGACATTGGGGTTTCATTCCCACAACTCATAGAAATGTGCAAATGATTTTTAGGGACAGGGTTCAAGGGTGGACTCAACAATGACGATGAAAATGTCATCATTCATTCCAGCAACACCCCAACACTTAACATGACATCTGTGTTTCCTCCGTTTGAAAGACAGATGAAAAAAAAAATGAGCACAATGCCTCATATTGTATTTGTGCTCGGAAGAAATAAGCCCACAACCCAGAGAATCTGCCATTTTTCAAAGTGGCTTCACATTAAACAAAATGACTTTGTTGTGCATCATTGCTTAAATAGTTCCTGGAATGTCATAAATCTTTACAAATCTTGAAAACAAAGTCTCTATTTAGAGGCTCCGACAGTGACAAACTGCAAGGCCACTGGTTCATAATGATGTTTGACTGTCAGCCCAGCCTTACATCCAAGAGGGAGAAGAGCTTGCCGATATAATGGCAAAAAATGCCTATATTGGTCTGGGCGTACTCTCGTCTCCCCCCCGAGTTTGATGTCTCTGTCATTATGAAGACACTGAAAAGAATCAGCAACCACCATGAATGCATCCTACATCTGTCCTGCAGCAGTGCTTCAGTGACTGACTGACCTATTCTTCAAAGCTTAAATGTATTTTTCCAACGCATGACAACCTTTGAGCAACTATTTCCAAAACCAGATCAATTTTCTTCTTTTAGTTTTAAATTCAAGTTATTTCTCACTGAAGAGCAGTTGCGTAAAAAAGTTTACAGCTGCTCGAGCAGAAGGCTCAGGAGGAAGAATACACTTCTAAAAAGACATGAGATAAAGAGTGAACCATTAGCTGCAAACACAGTGAATAAAACAGCTAAATCTGCATTTTGGATTCCTATTCAGACATTATTTCCATCCATATTAGTGAAATATGGACAAATACGGTCCTCATATTTTTCTTTCTTTCTTGCGCAGGCTGTCAGGTCCACGGTGGGAGTTTATTCTTGTTGACTCTGCACAATTCACCCCCTCTTTTTGTATTTAATTGCTCCATTTTGACTTGAGAAAGCATCTGCAGTTTTATTTTTTTCACATGTACAATTTAGAGGCCACCAACAGAGTAAACTCACACATACACATGCATGGCCCCATACTCGCCTTCTTAAATAAGCATACTATAGTTGTGTGCAATGGAATAAGCACTTGCTGACACACACACAAGCAGATGCACATAATCTGCATGTCAGAAAACCGTGCTCCCACATGATGGCTCAAGACAAATCTGGATATAGAAGACATTATTCCCACCATTGAGGGAAATCAGTCCCTGCCTCTGAGAAGTGTGTCTAATATGGTGAATATAGATGACGTCATTATGAATTCACGGGATATGAAATAATGATACAGATAACAGTCAACATTAAGACTCAATAAATTGTGCTTAGTGAGACAGCAGCGGTGAATGATGCTTACTCTCACGGGTCAAATAAGAGCTTAGGCAGTCTGAAACTGTCACCTTGAAAGCAGGACGGGCAAATGTTGTGTACGCAAGTACGTTTCTGTTACAGAGTGTAAAAGCGCCTGCATAAGTGAGTGTGTTTTCAAAACGTGCTTGGACATCTTTCAGTCTTGACCCAGGTGAATCCAAATCATTCAGACATCTGAGAAACTGTGAACTATCTAGAATAACACCTTGAATGAACCATTGATTTTTTTTTCATGTCTCATCCAATAGTACTTTAAATTAAAAGGGTGTTGGGCAACATTGATAAGGGTGTGCTTTGCCCAGCAGCTTTGAGGGCAAAGGTCATTGTATCTCTCAGCGCTGGTCATGCTTGTTAGAGCGAGTATTAATAAACCTGAGCATATACTGTATGCGCACACACAAACACAGAGACACACACAAGCACACACGGACACAGAGGTTAAGCACGACTGATTAGATCAGGAATTATGGGGTAATTAATGTGTATCTTGGGAGAGCTGTACAGCATGTACAGTTGAGCAGAGAACATGACAAAAAAAGTGTTGTTAATCGCCAGTATTAGATTCATTTAGATAGTACACTATTTCTCCATCCCTTCCTGTTGCAATATTCTCCTAAACAACCGAAGAAGCTGGACACTTGTTTTATAATGTAAGGCTCCGTGCAGCTCGTCCAGCGTAATCAATGTCTCCGGAAGCCACAAGATCACAAAGTGTTTTTATTACTTACACCTGTTTTTAAAAGAAAATCTTTATTGTAGCTTAAAAAAAAACATCTGAAGTAACATCCTTTCAAATCAATTTGGGATCTCGGGGCTGAAACCTCTGCCTGTGTGTGCTGTATAGTCATAAATTATTGAAGGTTGGGTCTTGTATTTGCAAAATATTGTCTATAACGTCTTTGACTGTAACTCTTGACTTCAACTTTATATATAGGCTACTGTATATAGATAGATAGATAGATAGATAGATAGATAGATAGATAGATAGATAGATAGATAGATAGATAGATAGATAGA
>JBBPCS010006092.1:0-10037 GCA_037974645.1 Hollardia meadi
CGAAACACTTTGCTTGTTGCCAGACTTTGCACTTTACCCGTCATTTAATGAAATTAGAGCCCAGTGAATCATAATACAGATGTTACTTCAATAAACGTCAAGTATAAATAGTTGTAAATAAATAAGTTCTAAAGTTTGTTTTCTGAAGTGTGACTTTATTTCTTCATTATAACTTCACTCCGACAGCAGGTCTACTATGCGTGGGTGGGTGGGGGTGGGGGGGGGGGGGGGGGTGTTGGCCTGCCCCCGCTCCTGAATAAAATCCTAGAGGAAACAGTAATGTGGCACATTTAAGGAGCAAAAATTAAAAACTAGTTATAAACTTGACAGAGGAAACTATTGAAGGAGCTCAGGATTTATCAGGAGGACTGCTTCTATACCTGGACTGTGTGCAGAACAGAGAGCTAAGCTGTTGTGCGTCTTGCCAGTTGTGCCTAGATTTTATGCAGCTAGAAGTACAAACCACACACCAGCATACATACAGGAACAAAGCGGTGAAGGAAGTAAAACTAGCCAGTAGGAGTGCTGATTATCAGCAAAATCAACCTGCCCTAAACTTCCTCTACAGTTAAACCTCAATTTAGTATCACTGTTTCAGTTTCAATGTAGATCAGTGAAGAAGCCATTTAATTTGGTGGTGGCCACTAAACCATTTTGGAGAAGCTTAAATCCAGTTATCAACATACAGATATGATATTAACCAGACAAGGTGTAATATTTCTCTTTTGTGGTTTTAAACTATAGCTACAGAATAAATCTGCCAGAGATGTAGTATAAAATCACAACTCTTGGGATATAAACATTTCAAATCATGATTTCGCTGTATAAAAATTAGATTATATTTTATTCTTTTTCCTCCTCCATTCATTCCAGACCAGCCGTTTGTGTTTGTTGTGTTGTTGAGTATCCTCCAGCACCTTTTTATTCCTCAGTGACTGTGACAGTGACTCATCTCTCTTGTCTTTTTCTCATTCCCTCTGCTGTAGATTCCTAAAGGAAACAAACCTGACTGTTCATTTTCCATGTTAAATGTACTTTGTAAGTGTTGCTTACCCATGCCTTGCTGTGTGTGTGGCTGCCTTATTTTTCCTCTCCACGCTAACTCACTCATTGTTTAATAATACAGTCCACTCACCTGTTGCTTTGTCACAGTTTTTTTATTTGGATCTTTTCTTAACTAATGGTAATAGGCAGAGATCTTTGATCTTCCCACCACAGTCAGTTAAGTTTTTTGAGATCAGACAGTTCAGCTGAGCTTGACCTACTGTATGTTTGTATAGACTGTGGGCGTTCACTGAGCTGTCTGTATGCACACCAAGGAGCAAAGGTTCAGATCATTTTATTGGCATGCTGGAGTGCTTGCACACTGTACTACAGTACAGTTGGTCGAACATTGTAACACATGCAGTCGGTTAGGACAGCAGAAAAAAAATGTTTACAACTTTTTGTTGTTTACAATCAGATGAATCTGCATGTGTGAAGTTTTGTGAATAAGCTCAGCTAACTTGATCAATTTTAAACACTGTTTGCTCAGTTTTTTTCTCCATTTCTTCGCCTCCTATCACACTGTCAGTTTTCTAATCATTGTACTTGGAAGCGTGACTGTGAACACAATTTGAAACCAGATTGATTTTGTGCAGTACACACTTTGACTCATGCAGTAAAAACAAGTTGACATTTCATGCAAATTTGATTATTAAGGCTCAGTTATAGACTGAAATGGCTTTGTGACATTGAGGGTATTACAAATTATATCGCCTAAGGGCCCATGTCCATATGTTGGTTTTTTTCCCTCCTGGTGGAAAAGTGCTGACAAGGTGCTGGGGAATCCTGTGGTGAAGCACTTGTGTGCTGAGAGGAAAAAACGCTGCACATTGGTTTCGATTTTGATGAGCTAGGTAGCGAACTTAACGCTATGTTAACAGAGGGTTGACTACACTGAACAACAAACTTTGAACTCATAGGATGATAAAAGTACAACACACAGATCTGCTCCCACAAATGGACTTTTCCGTCTCGGTTCTGACCTTTTCTGACAGACAGACACAGTATGGACAAGCTTCTCCGCCATTTTCTTGGTTACCAGGGTGACGGGTTATGAGTCCTACCCCATCTAATACATGACTGGTTGCCTGAAATACAGCGACAGTGATGACGCCAGCACCTTTCTGAAGCGGTTGGACGCATGCTGCCTCTTATGCTCTCTCAATTGACAAAAGACACTGGTGCTCAGAAAAAAATACTTTGACGGCAGGACCCAAAAGTAGATGAAATCATTAAAATTAGCTCCAGCTCAACTAGCTAAAATTGTACTGACACATTAATGCATCTGTAATAATAATCCCTTTGTGTAATCTCCATTTACAATACACACCATCAAAAATGCCATTTTTCTGGCTCAGTGGTTAGAGCGGGCGGCCCATGCACTGAGGCTATCAGTCCTCTACATCGGCCAGTTCGACTCCCGCCTGCGGCCCTTTGCTGAGTGTGGTCCCCTCTCTCTACCCCCTTTCCTGTCCACTCTTCAGCTGTCTCTATAAATAAAGGCAAAAAAGCCCCAAAAATAATCTTTAAATGCCATTTTTCTACATAATGAGTGCTTTCACTTAGTTTTACTTAAATACTTTTGATGCTGCTTTTGCACTTTTACTTGAGTACAATTTCAATCCAATGCAAGACTTTTTTGATTTTCTTTATTAAAGTAGAGCTGAAATGAAAAATGTCTTTGTAACCCTTTTAGATCACATCCCTGGTCATATTGTGCACCAATTAAACAATGTATGCCAAAAAATTACAAAAATCTAATTTCTTAATATTTTTATATCAAAATCGCTAAAAATCCAATCTAGTTTTCTTCCTGTAAAACAAAAACGTGATGCGTGCTTACGTAAGCTAGTACCAACTGATTTCAACCAGTTATATCATGACATCCACCTGTCAATCAATCTTCAACTTTTAGCGGCACAGAGCTAAGATTCAGTGGTTAGCTAGCTAGCAACAGTATGGTACGTCGGTGGTTTCAACGTTCCAATAAAATTCCTCCAGACGTTATGTCCCGCCTTCCTGTCCTGTTTCACTAGGAAATACATCACTGTACAGAAGTTAGATACTCTCGAAATGCCGTTTCAGCTTGACTTTAACTGGGATGACAATTTTGGCTAGCGAAAAAAAGGCCTACTTACTTGAAAAGCCAAACAGGCAACTCCTTAGAGTGTCTTTTAGTACAACCGAACGCTGAACAAGACATTTTTAGGAGACCAGCATGTCACAATTAACTGTCTTGAACTGAAAACACACTATGAAAGCGTCAAAGTAAGGGTTAGGGTTAGACGAAAAAGACGAGAACACGGATAACATCCAAAAACAAGTTCACGGTGATTTAAATGTACACATTGCCATGGATACGCATTGCTATGCCTCTATTCTGATTGACAGGTCGCGACCCTAAAGCATACCCTGCTTTATCATCTATTTTACTCTAAATGGGACCATAATTTACAAAATGAACATCATGCTGTATTGAAGAAGTCTTCAAACTAGTGATTGAGACCATCAACTCACTAGGAAATGTATACTGAGGTAAATCAAGTGAGAAGTAGGGTCATTTTCTCATATATTTTCATACAATCGGACTTCTTTTTGCAAACACACATGTCGCCCCCTGCTGGTCATTTGAAAGAATGCACGCTTTAGGCACTTCCGTATTGGCTTCATTTTTTCAGACCTGGAAGCTACGGCTCATCAGCCAAAATAAATCAAATAAATTGTGTGGTTTAATCATGGATGTGCATGATCTTTCAATGCAATGAAAAACAGTCGTCAACTTAAAGCAGCAGTCTTGTTGGGATTGAGATCTGTTTTTTAAGAGAGACCTGAGAACAAGAAACATTCATAGTCAGACAAACACACAACATCAAAGAATACGAACAAATCTAGTTTCAGGGCAGTTTGCAGTTCATCCCATTTAAAAGATGCATAATACCTGAAATTAGTTCCGCAAAGATTTGTGTCTAAATATGGAATATCTGAGGTTAGGTAATCATTGGATCATGTACTGTAGTTTCAAGATTTAAATGCAAGAACCGATGTAAGATAGTGTGGAAGCTTTACTGTATCTCCACTGTTAAAGCTTCATCTCATTATCACAGTCATATCACAAGATGATGATTTCCACCTTGTGATACAGAGAGCAATGATGAGTATTACATTTGTCATTACTGATGAAGTGTAATGCACTATGCTAAACAGGGTTTAGCTACTGAAGTAATGATGGGGCAGTGTGAGAGAACAGTGCAGACATTTAAGTTGAATGAACAGCAGGAGTTAAACAAAAGGCAGGCTGACTTTAATTCTATACAAAATGCCTGATTGCAAGCAGTGGTTTTGAATTTTTGAGTAAAATGTTGAATATATATATAGAGTGAAATCAAAGGAATATAAAAATGAATCATCTGCATAAAAATGGACATTGAAGATAGAATAATGATAGAGTAATGTTCTGAATACCACGATGTAATGTGAGGGGGATCCTTTTCTTTTTATTGTAAGATCTGTAGCATCAATACTTTAGGCAATGATACTGGGAGGCCTTATGTTGTGCTAAAATCAGTGAGTATCACCTGTCTTTCAGTGTGCTGATGTGCACTTTAACAGTTAATTGATCTGTCACACGTTCTCTCCTGATACTGGCCAGGACCAAGTGTTGAACCTGTGCATGGTTTATGTGGCAATTCAAGCAGGTCTTTTATCGAAGAGAGGGTCTCTGAACACTCTGCCACCGGGTAAGACATCCAACATAATGTCTAATTGACTACTGCTCATTTGAATAAATGGGTTTCAGTTCTAGCATTACATTGTTGGCCAGTCGTTGATCTTTCAGTGTTTGTTGCCCTCATAGCTGTGACATACAGTATGATGATGATGCTGACAGTACAATCAAATGCAACGCCACAACTGAATGGTAAATACAAATTCAACTCTCTATTAAATAGTAAACCAACATTAACCTCTATGGCACATTTACCATGTAGTGATCTCTTCAAACCAGGAATGAATTTGGAACCTGGACACCTAAACCACCATTACCTTGTTATTATACTCGGGTATTATAAACCACCATGTTATTGTCCTTGATGACGGACCTTCAATGTTTCATTTTCACTTGAGCAGGTGTTATACCCTGGAGCAGGCTCCCTTCACTGCTTGCAACAAGCACATCAACCCAGAGTCCTTTATAAGTGCCTGCATACGCACTTTGTGCAAATACCCCGCAGTGGATGGTCTCAAGTGCCAGTTACTTGAGGCCTATGCCAGGGCCTGCAGCCAGCACAGCAATGTCACAGTGGAGGGCTGGAGGTCAAACACCAGCTGCTGTAAGGCCGTCTTTCCGTATCTTCGGTTACATTTTAAAATTACTTGATATGAACTCCTAAATTGTGCTGAATAATAAGAAAACCTTGTTTTAAAGCACCTTCCTCACCTTCTGAAATTCAGTGTCTATTTTTTATTTACCTTTAGGTTAGATAGTGTTTGACAGTGGCTTTTCATGCTAATTTAAAGTAATGTTATAAAGTCATTTTTGCTTAAAAATTGGCAGATGTATTTGTTTTATATTAGCCAGTTTTGCAAAATTGCAAAACTTTTTGCTTACTTGTAGAAGGAGACTACTTTGCAGCGAAAACTGGTAATCCTGTGCATTATAGTTAAGAAAATTATAATGTGCAATCTCTATACAATTCTCATGAAATGTTTTCTAAAATTAATATTTTAGACAAACTACTGCCTAAAAATGCCATGCCTACACAGACAAGTAGAAGCATTTATTGAACAGTGACACATTTCACTATTGTTTTAATAAAATAAAATAAAAATACAACATAAACATAAACAATAAAATATTCTGGTAGAGTGGGGCCATCAATGCTTCAGCATAATATTACTATTTTAATAGTAAAGATTTCTTCCTTGAGATGTATTAGCACCCAGACACATATGATTGCTAACCATATTTAATGAGCACCTGTGAGAAATTAATTAAAAATTCACTTATTCACAGATTGCTTTTTTTTAATGTATTCCTTCATTTGTCTCTCTGTGTGTTTGCAGCTGCTGTCCCTCAGGCTCTCTGTCAGGATATGTTCTGCAGCGCTCATGAGTTCTGTGGTGAGAACAGCAATGGTGGGGAACCTCGCTGCCTCTGTCGGGCCATTTTTGCCTCCAAGTACAGATCAACAAGCACTTTTGGTGAGCCAGCTATGACAAAAGAAAGCCACAGGTCTCTTCTTTTACTGTCCTTCACTCACTAAAGAAATGCGAAGCCGCAGCTTTCAGGCATAGTGCCACTAGTTTTTCCAATTTGGCACCAACAATTTTACAATGCTCGTTTTCACTAAAGGGGACGTGAAAGTGACGTATGTGTAGAGGAGAAACAAACCCTTACATGTATATTCTGTTTGTAACTTGTTTTAAGATGATTAGTGGGTTATCCTTTATTTCACCATTGGATTTATAGACTTGTTTTGCAGCAAGCTCTGACATGTTTGTGTTAAGGCCAGATACCTGAGATTAGTGGAGAGAGCCCTAAAATTTGGATCTACTCACTTAGAGGACAGGACTTGACAAGTGTGACGAGATACATGCATGTTTCTTGGGGTCTGAGCACACACCATGGCTGAATCAGAACACAAAGGGAAACTTCTTTGCTCACAACCTCTTTTTGGTTGTAAGCCACTTGCAAGTGTTTGGAATAAAACACAGAAAAACATTCTCTTGTTTGTGAGTTTGCCACAGTATGCCTGCCAACTGAGCAATTTTCTGCCTACCTATCTGTTTGACTGACAGTTGATCACTGAGACAGCACTAACTTTGAAAAAATTTGGTTAAAAAAAGATAGTAAGCTACTTATGCCTTGTAGCTTTGGCTTGCTACATTTCTCTGGGGGGTACCTTTATTGCAGTGAAGCTTCATTTAATGTAGACTAATTGGTAGCTTAGCTCAATAAACTTTTGAATTAGCTTGCCCAACAGTGTCAAAGGGTCCTTTAAGAAACAAAAAAAAGACTGAAAAAGACCTAGTATATGTTTTTCAATGTTGAATTTGTATGTATGTTCATTATCTGAGCAGTTGTAAATCATCTTATGAAGAGATGAATGAATATAAAGTTTTATAATGGGTGCTCAGGTGAGCCGACGGTCTGCCGGCTGAAGTCTGCCTCGGTAAATCTGGCTAATTGTCTCTTGGAGGATCAAGGCATCGACTACTCTGTCCTACACCTCAATGACCCAGCCTGCAAAGGTAACATGGACAACCTGACCCACATGGTGACTTTCAACTTCAACAGCACCACTTGTGGTGCAGTGGTCATGGTAGGTACCCTCTTGTAGTTAGTTGAATGAATGAAATGTTGGGTGCACATGAATGAGCAGTAACAATTTATAAACCATTATTATCATTTAGGCAAACAGAAGCCAAATTATCTACAAGAACACCATCATGACACGGAACAGCTCCATGTTTGGCCTAATCAACCGTCATGACCCAGTGCATATTGACTTCTCCTGTTATTACACTCAGCCGGGTATCAAGAGCTTTGCCATCAAACTGAAAGACAGGTGTGTGGTGGGTGTATGTGTCCAGTTGTTGCCTTTTTGTTTCCTACAGGCTGACTGAGCTTTGCTTGATTTTTGTGTGTAGACTGAAGCCTGGTAGTATGTGTTAGTAGAATACAACTGAATTATACAGTATCTTTCCAGCTCTGTGATCCAGCAGATTACCTCTGAACAATGGAATTACACTCTGACTATGAAGGCCTACACCGACCCCGACCGAACGGAAGCTATCCAGCCAAGCACCAACATTCAGCTGGACCAGAAACTCTGGGTGGAGCTGAAGACGGATGGGTTGGACGAAAAAATGGTCCTTCTGGTGACTGACTCTTGCTGGGCAACCGATCAGCCGTCACCAAGTGGAAGCCTGAGATATGATCTTATCATCAAGGGGTGCGAGACACAGAGAGGTTCATGGTGATTAAACCTGTCTTTGTTGTTGCTGGTCAGTTCCTGTCATGTCTGGTTTTTCTGTTTTTGAGCAGCTGTCCTAACCCTGCTGACCAAACAGTGAAGGTGGAGGGCAATGGACTGGGAACTGGGAACTACTTCTCTTTCAACATGTTCCAGTTCTCTGGCAAGACTGGTGACGTCTACTTGCACTGCAGATTAGAGCTGTGTGTCAGGCAGGGAAACAACTGTGAACCGGTATGTATCCAGTTTTTGGATATGTTCACATAATTGCAAAAATAAACATGTAAATTGTCAAATTTAAAGCAACTACAAAGAACTTTCAAATCGTGTTGATTTTGTTGACTCCTGTGGACAATAGCAGTAGTGTTTCCACCGTCTCCCGATGTAAAAATTTTGTTCTGCATTTGAGAAGAAAGACGCTACTTATTAATACTATTTTTTGTATTTAAAATACAGCTGTTTGCAGGATGAATAGCAATGAGGTAATGAGTGTCGATTTGTGGCTCTGTAAAATTAATAACTATAATATGGTGATGGCGAAACAAAGTAAATTCTGTTTTAGAATCATTCATAGACCTAGATTACATGTAAGCCTACAGCTAACAGACTCGGTTGCTCTGTAATAGTAATTTTGTTGAGCTAACAGATAAGTAATGTTAAGCCCTCATAATAATAAGCGAAAAGCAAGATAGAGCTTGGTAGCTAACATAAAATATTACATTTTAAGCCATTTGTAGTGGTTTTGGCCACTAACGTAAATTCATATATTGATGTCTCTGTATTTCATAAATAATACAAGACATATTACATACCTGTTTAGGAGGAAGAGGGCCAATTCAGGGTCGTTTTTAATCCATTCAAATCCTGCAGTTCTCTTCATCTGTTGTAGGACCGACCGAGGTTCATTTCTATTTTCGCCTGTGCACTCTTTCTTTAGGCTTTTTTTGTTTTTTGTTTTTTTTTTGTGCGTCGGACAATTCTTTTCTTTTTTTCTTTGCTGAACCTGCCCCAGTGTCAGCCATAACCAAATAATGTAATGTCAAAGATAATATTCTACTCGCATACACTAGTTATTCCGGGTTGCATGCCATTAATCGTTTTGTCCGATTATGCAAGGAATCAGACCTGGAAACAGGCATTAAGAATAACTAGAAATAAACAATTTTCTTGCTGATGTTTTGCTTGTATGTCATATAAAGGATTGAGACTCAAAATTGAGACTGTTTCATAACCAGTTAAAAAAATCCTTGTAGCTGCTTTAAGAATATAAGCAAGATTTTTTTTTTATGAAGCCTCAGTTGGTTTGGATCAGGTTGATCTCAAAAACCTACGCTGACTCAAACCAAAAACTGAATCTCTCTTTTCTGACTGCCAGAGGTGCAGCCAAGCTGTAAGAAGGCGCAGATCTGCCATGTCAAAATATGAGGATGAAAACCCTGCATTAATCACCATGGCCTGGACTTATTAGGTAAGTGCAACCCTCATGCTGATGAATGGCATTGGTGCAAAATTCCAGATCGTCAATGTCCTGTGAAAACCTTGTATTCTAACTTTCCATAGCTCCCCCTTACAGTTTTAGCTGGGAGATGTATATCAATTCGCTAAGTATCACTTACTCTCTTAGCATTTACTCTAATAAGTAAACCAAAAAACTCAAATTCAAAATGTTCAAAATATTCATACTTATTTTCCGTACTAAACAGAAAAATACAACAATGCACCTTCTTTTTTATTTTTATTTTTTTTAATTATTATTGTTAAGGTCAGGTGAGTCATATTTACAAAACAAAAAGTATTTACAGAACAAACAATAAAGACATTATGATACAAACAAAACAAAACAAACTTAAGCTGTCATATTGGTATTGGGAGGATGTGAATGAGTGAAGCAGTGTAAAGAGGAATCAGCTCTGAATGAACTGCAGAAACGGAGACCAGGTGTTGTGGAATGGGATCAGATTGTCCTTTAGGGTTGCTGTGAGCTTTTCTAAGTTTGCATGGTCTGTAAGCAGATTGAGC
>JBBPCS010006093.1:0-10037 GCA_037974645.1 Hollardia meadi
TACCCCCCCCCCCCCCCCAATTAGTCGATGGAACGAAAAAATGTGCCAAATGTTTTGATAATCGATTAATCGTTTCCATCGTTTTTCATTTGCTGGTTCCAGCTTCGGAATTTGCTGCTTTTCTTTGTCATTTCTGATGTTGGACAAAAGAAGCAACTTGAAGACGTCACGTTGGGCTCCGGGAAATTGTGGGGAGCATTTTTTTCCCCATTTTGTTTTACACTTTATAGACTAAATGATTATTTCATTAATCTTGAAAATAATTGGCAGCTTAATCGATAATGACAACAATCGTCAGTGGCAGCCGTAAAATGTGTAATATTGTTAGTTTCATAATATCCACTTCAGAATATATTTCGGTTCCTGCTGCAGTAAATTCCATCCAAATGAGTTTTTAATGTGTTTGACTCTGAATCAAGAATGCTGCAATAATTTCCTCCTCAGAGGAAAAAACACTTTAATCATTTATATTTACTTCTGCCAAGCAGGTCGTGTTTTTGAGTTTGTTTGTTTGTTTGTTTGCAGGATTATGGAAAGCGTGGGCCACAGAAGAACCCATTCAATTTTGGAGCGAAAACGAATTACAGGGCAGATACTCAAATAATTTCTCACTTTGACAGAATCGGTGTAGGGTTCAGTTGCAGGTTCTCTGAGAGCAGCGGTGGGCGAGCGAGCTAAACAGTGAGTGAAGAGAGGGAGCAGTGAATCGGAGAAATAAAACAATATTTTCTGATTGTTTCACAGCGGTTATGTTCTAATAAACCATTGACATGAATAAAGATGGCCGACAACGCGCCTTTACTTCCTTCCACTGTACAAAAATGAAGCCAAAACATCCCAAATACGAGTGCTGCCATCTTTATTTGATGTGCACTTTGAGATTTTAGTTTGGCCCATGTCCCATCTGCTAACATGGAGGGGGAGGGATTTATGACCTACATTGCAACCAGCCACCAGGAGGCGGTTTAGATGTTTTGGCTTCACTTTTGGGGAGCTCTCATGTCGTCCATCTTTATATACAGTCAATGATCCAGAAGGATAAAAAGCACTACAGGTAAGAGGAAAAATGTGTTTTGGATTTTGGGGTGAACTGTCCCTTTAAACTATTGAACTTACATTAGTGTAATAACCCTGATCTCATCCAGATGTGAGCAGTGACGTGTCCTCTGTCTGATCTGTATTCCTCTCTTGATGTGCTCGTGATTTGAAAGCACTGTGGTTAAAAGGCTCTGCACTTTTTCCATGTGTGCTCATAAAGCGAGGTTTCCTGCATTACTCCTGAGCGACGCTCCACTTCTACGTGACCCTGAGAGCACGCTCAGTAAACCAAGAATGTTGTTATGCTCTGCTCGCTCACACAGATCCACAGATCTTGGAGGTGTTTTACAGCTGTACAGTCAGGTACCAGGGTGCAGGCTGGATCTGGGGCCCGAGCTGGGCACCTGTTCCCAGGGCACTGATGCAAACTCCCTCCCCACATCTTAGAATAACAAATAAACTACCGTCTGGCAGCATGTTAGCAGGAAGTTAGCACCATACAGAATGACTGTAGTTGCAGTTACTCACTTATTGAATCTCTTTATGTTTATCTTTTTGTCAGAATTTGTAAATAATTTCATGCTTAAGAGCTGAAACTTAAAAGATTGAGATTCCAAGAACAAGTTCTGACATCGATGAGTCGTTGCCTGTTAATTTAAATGATTACCTGATTGTTCTTCACGTTGCTCATTGGAGGCTGATGATAGTGTTTTGTAGGTATTTAGTCATCATGTCAGAGGGAGACATGAAAGTGTGCACCAAATGTGACCCATCTAATAGTTGGTGGGACATTTCATTTAAAGAACTTAATTTCTCCCATAAGAATGAATAGACTCTGCCTCTAGTCCCCTAAAGGGGCGGGGCAGTGACGAAACCCATGTGACACAGGAAATAACTCGCAGTAAATCGACTTGGTTACTGAACTGTCTTTGGCCGAAAGCGTGAAGATTTCAATTTTAAAAGAGTGCAAATAACCTCTTTTAAAATCGATTTGGGATCTCAGAGCTTCCGGAGACTTGGATTACGCCAGACGACCTGTATGGAGCTGGTTTTCTACGTTTTAAAACAAGTCCCCAGCTTCTTCAGTTGTTTAGGAGAATGCTGCAACTCTGTTTTGCTGTGAGAAATGTTTTGTGGACTAAGAAAGTAAGAACTAAGATTGGGGCTTGTGTGATATCCTTGGGTACGGTTGGGTAAGGACGGAGGTGGTGGAACATGGAGAGAGAAGAGGAGTTGGTCAGGAGTAGTATTTTAATAAATGGTGAGAAACAAGATAAAGTTAATTAGATTAGGGATTTGGACAGAGAAAAGACGGCGATACATGAAACCTGCGAGCGATATTAACTTAACTTAATGTTCAAGTAATAAGATGACAGGAAGATCAGTGGGCAGGGACGGGTGGAAGGAGGAGGGATATTAAATCATGCTGAGGATTAGAAGGTTGGCAGAGAAGTCGTAAAGCTGTCACCTCCTCTGGCCGACGGACAGTGAGAAACATCAGAGAGAGGGGAGGAGGAGAAGATGGAGAGAAACTAAGGAAGAGATGGATACAGGAGGAAAAAGGAGGACTTGACACAGAGATTAAAGGATTAAAGAAATCAGATTAAAGAAGGGAAATATAGAGCAGAGGAGGAAGATGGAGGAAAGCATAAAGTTATAAATAACGAAACAAGAAAAGGTAGAAGAGGAATGGAATAATGGAATGAGGTCAGATGTCGTCCACTGATAAATCAGCCAGGCGGTTAGATTTTTTCAGCTTCCCCTCGAGTGGACGGCCACATTTCACCTCCTGTAAACACAATAAAACGAGTTTAATCCCTGGAGCAGCAGCGAGAAACGCTCTCCGCGGAGACGGAGGTCAGAGAAAGCATTTGAAGCATTCAGAGCCTCTGATTTTACAGGGCAGGTCAGAATTCAGCGATATCGTTACAGGAGCTGTCGGTGCCTCCCGTCATGAATCTGCTCCTGCGCAGCGATTTGACTTTAAACAAACTGCAGCTCTGACTCGACAATCTAAATGTGGATCCACTCCTCACTGATGCTGCAGGACGTATTCAGGGTTATGTGACACATCAGCAAAGTACAAATCTCAAGTAAAACCTCATGTATTAGTTCTTTTTTTGTCTGTTTGAAGCTAATGCCACAAAGCCGGACAGGAATAGATGGTGCAACTACATCTGTGTGAGCTTATTGTTCCATTGGCAACCAAGCTAAAAAGCTAATGCCACAAAGCCAGACAGCAATATGGTTCAAATACGTCTGTGTGAACTTATTGTTCCGTTGGCAACCAAGCTAATGCCACAAAGCCGGACAGGAATAGATGGTGCAACTACATCTGTGTGAGCTTATTGTTCCATTTTTAACTAAGCCAAGAAGCTAATGTCAATAAGGCCGGACAGGAATAGATGGTTCATATGTGTCTGTCTGACCTTATTGTTCCATTAGCAACCAAGCTAAGAAGCTAACATCACAAAGCCAGACAGCAATATGGTTCAAATACGTCTGTGTGACCTTATTGTGCCATAAGCAAACCAAGCTGAATAAAAAGGGGCTAACACTAAAACTTCTGGCACCACATAATCAGGGAATAATTTCACTCTGGCGCTTCATGCTGTGACCATGAGGCCTGAACTCCTGCTCTCCTAATTTAAAAAATGGGCTACTTTGGCTCTGATGCAATCAAAGTAACTGGTAACTAAAGTTATCAAAAAAGTTGTAGTGGAGTAAATGTTTGCCTTCAAATTGTAGTGGAGGTTAAGTAGCAGAAAATGGAAATACTTAAGTAAAAGTACATCAAAATTGTACTTGAGTACAGTACTTTCCAGTTCCATCACTGGCCTTTAGTGTAATAAGACCAGTCAAAGTGCAGGACACCAGTTCTGGTACTCATCAGAGAAGTCTGCACAGTATAATTCTAAGTATAGAGTCTTGTGTTTTTGTGTATGTGTGTCTGCATCTAATCTCACATAGTTCTGGATCCATCAGCCTCATTGTTCCTGCTTTTATTGACTGCTCAAACCTCCCTTCTCTTTACTGGCTGGTTTGCTTTTCGTATGAAGCTTGAAATGTTGGGACCTATTTTCTATATTTGGGAATTCCATTTCAGACTTTTTATTCTCTCTTCATTTAAACAAACCTTTCTGTCTACTAACAGGAAGCTCCACACAAAGAGTTGACATTTCAGAGCAAAAACAGCCTATTTCAGGAGTGTTGTGTTGGAGGATGTAGGTTAGAGGGTCAGCCTGATTCGGTATCTCTTTCTCTCTCTGCCTCTGTTTCTTAACGTTTCTCATCTCTCTCCTCATCTTTCTCATACTCTATGTCTCCATACAAACAGCACAGGAAAAATAAAAAACTGAACAATGTAATCATGTCATCCTCACCACGTTTAAATTAGTATATTGATGGAAGTCCAGACACGGCTGAAAACCTTTGTTTTGTTTACTCATTGTTTAGCGCCATGGTGCAACAGGAAGAGGAAATAAAGATGGGTCGAGCTGATAGCCATGGGAACTGTTTCCCTCAACAACACCATCACCTCTACTCTGTGCATGTGTGTAAAACTGGAAAAGGTTTAATTTATTTAAAACGTGGTGGACATCTGCTTCTTTTTGATTTGACGACCAGATGATTCTGTGATTTGTACCATTAGATTTATGTCATTATTTTGATGTTGTGTTGGTGGACTTGTGGGAAAGTTCAACTTTAGTGGCTTCCAGACAAACAATGAACAAATCTGACCCCTCACAGAGGCTGCAGCTGTGAAAGTTGGAGAATTGTTGGAGGTTTAGCAGAGGAAAATATTCTGTTCAGTGTGTTAAAGGTGAAATGAAGGTGACATGACATCATATCATCCTACAAGGCTGGTAGACTTCCTCTAACTAGCCCCCTCTTCTCTTGATGTGGCTAGTTCAGGTTCTATTTCAAGTCCAAAATAACAAACAACATTTGCAGGATCGTCTCTCAACATGCTAAAGGCTCATGCTAATATTTTAAACAACTAATTCTTTACAACTGAATCACTCTGAATAGATTTATTTGCTGGAATATTTAGCTGTGCTAATGTTTCACGTCAAGTTCACTTTGACTGGCGTGCTGACAGAGCCGACCTTTGATGGAACAGAGAGCTGGAGTCCAAAACGGAAGAAACTACGGTTGTTTATTAGCTATGTTGTACCATGTTGTCGGAGGAGGTTAAAGGAATGCATGGTACAAATATGTCTGTGTGAACTTACTGTTCCGTTAGCAACCAAGCACGGAAAATGAGCACAATCCAGACAGGAATAGATGGTTCAAATATGTGTGATTGTTCTGCTAGCAACCAAGCTAAGAAGCAAATATCCCAAAGATCGTTCAAGTACGTCTGTGTCAACTTATTGTAGCATTAGCAACCAAGCTAAGAAGCTAACGTCACAAAGCCAGACAGGAATTGATGGTTAAAATATGTCTGTGTGAACTTATTGTGCCGTTAGCAACCAAGCTAAGAAAATGAGCTAATACCACAAAGCTTCTGGCACCACATAATCAGGGAATAGCTTCACTCTGTCGCTTTACGGTGTGACCATCAGGCCTTAACTCTTTCTCTCCTGGTGTCTTCGAGACATAAGTTAAATAACTTCACACAGGACGCGAACAGTCCCATCCATCCCGTCCTCCTCTATTTGCGGACTCTTAGTAAATAAAAATACTCTGCTATGACTAATATTTTATGTAACATGGTTTTCCCACATGGCAGCACTAATAGTACAGTACTCGTTCCCCCTCATTGAGAAATTCTGGATCCATGAATCACAGGCCTCTGGCCCCGCCCACCACCGCTGTTTGCGTGTACTAGGTTGACCGGTGAAAGATCAGCTAGCATCAAGATGGCTAGTGTTAGAGGAAACATGGGAGAGATTCAGCCATGTTACATGTTTGAGCCTCAGTCAGACTCAGATCAGGAGTCTGTTGGGCACCAAAATCGGTGACTAGCATCAGAATGCTAAGTGTAATTAGCATATTTTGTTTATGTCGTTTGTTAGCTTGTAACTGACGGTGGCTGACACAGCGTTAGTGGTTGTGAAACGTACAATAATATCTGCTGTGTTCACATCTTGATAGCCAGCCAGGTTAACCTGGGAACTGGCTCATTGGCAGAAGTAGTATTTGTAATTAGACTGAGATTAGCTTTCGTGTTTGTGACGTACCAAATCTAACTCGCCCAGTTTGAATCTCATATTTTTAGGAAGTGCTCAGACATGTCCCCCTTCAGTAGAGGAATGTGAAAACACTTCTCTAGTTACAAACTTTGGACAGACACAAGTCAGTGTAATCCAGGTCAGACATTTTAGGAGATGTAAACATAAGTAAAACACATTTTTGAGTGGAGGGGGTCTTTAAAGTACGTCACCTGACTTCCTCCTTTGCTTAAGCTTTAATATGGGCCATTTTTCTGGTGAGGACAGGCTGTACAACAACAACAACACTGAATGTAACTGTAACAATCAGAGAATAAACTAACCACCTTCCTCTGTGACCTGCAGTCGACCTGAACCAAAAAAAACATAAACAAATTGTCTATTTTTAGTCCCCAAAAGTTGACATGTCCTCATCCAGTCGCTTTCGCCACAGTGTGTTGGTGAGACAGTGTGTGTGTGTGTATGTGTGTATTTTTTTGTTTTTGTTTGTGTATCTCAGGTTGGCGTGTGTATATTAACGCGTTGTGTGTTTTTGGACCTAATGTTTATTGAGCCGTGTTTCTGTGTCTGTGTTTAAATCAAAGCGACTGACAGACAGAGGAAACAAACGATGAGTTTCCTGCAGGGATTTATTTAAAAACTCTTGTCAGTGCAAGTTCCCTTGACGCACGCACACACACACACACGCACACACACAGCAGGAAGAGACAGTTAGTTCCTCGTCTGTCTCCATGTTGCTCTGAGGAGGTCGTTTCCTCGAGTCAAGTGTTAAACACAAATGAACAGTGGTGATGGGAAACACATGATGTTGTCAAAGTGACGTTCCACTGCAGCACAACTGTTGAGATGCTAAAACAGTAATGCTGGTTATTTATTTGTCAGTCGTAGGCGTGCCTTGTTGTTCCACCACAGAGAGAAGAAATGTTTTCTGTCTCTCTCCTGGATTCTGTCATTTTTAACCCTGAAGAGTCGAGTTTACTGTCGAGTGTCAGTGAAATTAAAACTGTTTATTTAAACTTATTTCATCTTCACCGCTCGTACACACTAGACTCCTGTAGCCCGTTTTCCATTTAGTTTGTCTTCATTAACCATACACTTTTACTCCCTCCGCCTCTCCTCTGTCTCACATAAGTAAATACCTTCTTTAATATAAAAAAACTGAATGATTTCTCATATTTGTTGTTGTTTCATACAGAAAAGTGTCGTTAAATCCCCAAACAAGCCATATAGATGTTTGTAAACTGCGTTGTGTCTGGCACTCCTTTTCACAGTTTATGAGACAGAGCATTACAGAGGACAATCTGTCAAACCCCTGGTTTTAAAAAGGAATGCTTTTAATTTGAAAGGGTTTTATCCCAAGGCGACTGTTTGGTGGATAAAAGGCACAGGATGTTAAAGGTTGTTATCATGTTATGAGTCATCCACAGTTGTTTTGGTGTCTATTAAGGCTTTGAACCTCACCCCTAATTAAAGACATCCTCTATCCACAATGAAAACAACATTTTGAAGCCTTTTGAAGTTCATATTGTTGAGTGTGGAAAAAATAAGAGCAGCACAGAGACTTGTCTGAACACTGCACTTGAAACTGTAAACAGGTATAAACAGAAATCATGTCTGAGGTGTTATGAAGTGAGATTACCACGTTTAGGCTGTCGAGTCATGCCGAGGTTTGAATAAAAAGTGGAGCAGCAGCCAAGTTAAACCTCGCTGACTGTCTCTTCTCTCTCAGCAGCTGCGTCTTTCCAACCTGTTGAGCTCTTTAAAACCTGCTGACAAGATGCTAGCCAGAAGGCTGACATGGCAGATTGTGATAAATTATGATATTATAATATGGTCAGTTTCTCCTGGAACTGTGCTTGCAAGCTCAGCAAATTACCCTGCATTTTACCTTAAATAAGACACCTGGAATAATTTCACAGTTTGGCCACAGTTACAATGGAGGGACTTTTCAGAGTGTTTTCAACCGACCACCGACCAATTGTTGTGTTGTCCTCGTGAAAAGGGCCTACTGGACAAAACAACTACAAACAGATGCAAAACAACTAGAAAGAGCTGCAAAACAACTACAAAGAGAAGCTAAACAACCACAAACAGCTGCAAAACAACTACAAAGAGATGCAAAACAACTAGAAAGAGCTGCAAAACAACTACAAACAGCTGTAAAACAACTAGAAAGAGCTGCAAAACAACTAGAAAGAGCTGCAAAACAACTACAAACAGCTGCAAAACAACTACAAACAGCTGCAAAACAACTACAAAGAGGAGCTAAACAACTACAAAGAGATGCAAAACAACTAGAAAGAGCTGCAAAACAACTACAAACAGCTGCAAAACAACTACAAAGAGAAGCTAAACAACCACAAACAGCTGCAAAACAACTACAAACAGCTGCAAAACAACTACAAAGAGGAGCTAAACAACCACAAAGAGATGCTAAACAACTACGAAAAGATGCAAAACGACCACAAAGCAATGTAAAACAGCTACAAGAGATTCAAAACAGCTGCAAAGAGAAGCAAACAACTATGAAAAGATGCTAAACGCAGACCAAGAGTTACAAAACAGGTACAAAGAGATTCAAAACAGCAAAGAGGGGATGCAAAACACCAAAACTTTCAGTCTGGGTTTCTTGCTTCTATGTTGGAGGGTTGGGGGCTTGTTACATGTCTGTGCCTAGGCTAATTGTATTGTGTCTTCTTTCTGCTTACGAGTACAAATGGTCACCATTCAAGCTAGCTAACAAGCTCAGTGTCTTTCCTCTCTCAGCAGCTTCTGTCCTCTTACAGTTGGTCAGCCACCACAACAGTAAACGGTACAAAATGATAAATTGACCTGTTTCCCGTGTGAACTACATTCCCACATTAACACAGCCACACTATATAGCTGCACATATAGTTCCTGTTTAGTTTATTCAGGTGTCCACGATAGCTTGCTGCAGACCTTTTCAAAAGGCAGAGGGAATAAGTCAAAAAAGCTGAACTATGTTCTTTGGTTTGTTTATTTTGCAAATGTGACTCAATTAGATTTGATATTAGGATTGTTTAGCCATAAATTCCAAAACTTATTGTTCCCAATTTGAACTTGTATTAAATTATCTGTATCAGATTCATCACCTTGTTTTGGGAAAAGAGGTGCTTTATTCTGGTGTCTGATTACCTCATAACGAAACTTAATGTGGAACCAATTGTTTATTTGGTACATATGATGCAGATTTTAGCTCCACAGTAATGTTCTTGCATTTCACACAAGTCTCTCTGCAAACCGAAAACTCAGGTTCTTACAGCACGCTCTGTTTAAATCGCCAGGTTGAATCTGACACATTATTTATGGTCTAACTTGAGCTCTGGGTTCTCTCTTTTTCTGTCTGTCTCAGTTTCTCTCTCTGCTCGTCTGTTTTTTCAGTGTATGCCTGTGCATCGGCTCGCAGTTAGGAATGTTTTATAAATGGGACCTCTGGATTTTGTGGCCAAAAGAAGTCCAGTCAGTGTTTTCTCAGATTAAGAGGCTGGTAAGCCCCTTTGGTGATGGAATGTAAACATGTTATTATCCTTAACCTCTGCCATTGACTTAATTCACTAGAATTTACTGCCATCTGACTACAAATAGCGTTTTTTTCAAATAAATATATAGCCCAGGAATCTGTCTTTTGATTAACTTTACAATTTTTTAGCCAGTGAAGTGGCTCTAAAGATGGTCGACGCGTCTCCACTTCCTCCCACTGCACAAAAATGAAGCCAAAATATCATGGATACGAGCGCTGCCATCTTGTTCTGGTGACGTCATTTGGAGCCAGAGTCTGTGCAGTAGTGATCGGGGGGTGGA
>JBBPCS010006094.1:0-10037 GCA_037974645.1 Hollardia meadi
CCCCCCCCCCCCCCCCCCCCCACCACACACACTCTAACGGAGAAACATTGATCAGTGCATGTAATCACATAGCCTAGTGTAATCGGTGATTTACAGCAAGCACATGGACTGACACACTCTGATAACTCCTTGACACGACCATCAGTTAATGACACACACGCACACACAGTCACAGAGTTAAATTGACAGCTGGAGGTGTCAATGTAGCTGTGCGAAGTATTCCAGACATCTGCAGCAGTTTAGAAACTGAACAGCAGATTAGAGTGGGGGCTGGGGTTGGCAGGATGAGCATCACAGAGAACAGGGAAGTGAGAATAGACTGATGTAGAAAGTGGAGAGCAAGATGGATGGATGACCTTCATGCATCTTGAGTTGTGCTGGCACAGGGTTTTAAAAATAACTTCTGTCCTGAAGTCTAACTCTATCTGTCTGTGTGTTTTATCTCTACATCTATTTCATTTTTTCTTCTTCAATCTTTCGCGCTCTCATTATCTCTTAATCTCTCTCTCTCTCTCTCTCTCTGTTCCTTTTACTTGGAAAAAGAAAATAATCTCTCTATCGCTGTGGGCCTTAATTACACTGGATCAGGGAGATGAGAGGGCACTTGGAGAGTGTACTTTGTGTGTATGTGTGCGATCACACCGAGACAGATGCTGTCTGTGTTATGCACGCTGGTTCTCTGGGTAATAATTAATAAAAGATGTCTACATTTCATCACCACACTTATATAGCTACAACATTGCATCTGCTTTGTTGTTAATTGTTCATCTGAGTTTGCATTGATGTTAACCTCTAGTCAGTGACCATGTAAACAACTCCCACTATGAGCAAAACTCGCATATAGTCTAAAATGATTAATTTTCAAACAGTAATATGACCTGCCTGAGGATTCAAGCTTGTTGTTTGGACTTTAACATTTTGTGGTTTTGTGTCTGCTGTAATTTTCTCACAGTTTGTCTTTAAATGGGGTCTCAAAGTGCATTAGTATTGTTTGTGTTTTACCCCTCTGTGGTACAGTGGTGGAATTTGCACTGCAGGGCAAATTGAGTGTATAAAGACATGATGTTGTGGTTTAAGTGTTACTCCATGAATATTTGAAGGGATTCTGGTTAATTGTATGGAGGAGGAATTATTTGGTTGGATTTATTTCACAGCACTACATGTCACAACATGATTTGTAAAATTTCAAGAATAAATATTTCTGATTTGTTTTTTCACCACCATCATATTATATATAATAATTATAATTTTTTTTTTAAAAATGCATATAATCAGAGCTTCTGACATAATGGCTTGTGCAGAGCTTGATTGTAATTCCTTCCTATATTAACTGGAAAAACAGCCACTCGCCACATAATCCATCACAGTAACCCACAGAGTAACTTCCTATTTTATCTATATCACATTGTGTATTCTGAGTTTGTGTGCATGTGTGTTTTTGTGTGTGTGTGTGTGTGTGTGTGTGTGTGTGTGTGTTGTGCTGCATACATTATGTTGTCCTCTGCTTAATGTCAAACAGCTGAACACCACAGTGTGAAATGGAGATCTGCCAGCAAATAGGCCTAATCCCTGATAAACATGTTGCCTTAAAACATCATTTTTTTACTTGGAACATTTTTGTTAGTCAGGACAACAGCAAATTTTTTGTTTTATCAAATGTACCCAAAACAAACTAAAAAGTAAATGCTAGATGTGGCATTGTTACTAGTACAGCTGCAGTAAATGTAACTAGATGTGGTGAAGAGATTACTGTACGTACACTTACTGTACGTCTTGCTTCCCCTTTCTTTCCTTCAAAGTGTTTGATGTGTTTCGTTACATTACTTTGAACCCACTAAAGGGAAAGTCCTTTCACAGGATCTAAATCTTTTCTTTGTCATCCATTTTTCTAACCGGTGAGGGCACTGGCCCAGCTCACAGTGCTTTTATCTCACTCAGAGAACAGCTGCACAGCTGGTGGCAGTAACAAAGCCCAACCAGTAGGGTGCAGCAGATGGCATTAGACAAGTAGGGACAGCGGTGGAGCTGATCACAACTATGTGCTGTGTGTTGTGTGCTGTGCATGTGAGTCAGTGGAGGGATCGGGCGATGGAGACACAGTGGAGCAGATAACAAGAGGAACTGAGATAAAGAGGGAAGAGTTAGATAGAAGTCATGATAGAGAGGAGGAATGCAGACCCAAAGCCAAAGCCAAAGCAAAAGTAAAGACAGATAGTAATGCTGCTTCCACAGAATGAGTTCATGTTCAAAGGCTACAAAGGTACAGTGGCAATCCAAAAATTACATTGGTTTCAACTAAAATTCCCCCTCTACAGAGAGAAATGAGGACACACAAAGGGTGAAACGGAGAAGGCAGAGACAGAAGGGCAGGGTGGAGGTGTAGCTGAATGCCATCCAGTCATTAGGGAGTCAGGCCTGCTTGTTCATGGAGCGCAGCGTCTGAATAGAGAAAGGAATTCTGGCTGAAACAAGCCAATGCTCTTTTTACTTTCCTGAGCTCAAAGCAACACCAGACTAGATAGAGGAGGAGTTTATTGAGGTTAAACCACCAACGCTATGTGTTTTTTCCAGAAGAGGGACAAGGATCTGCTATACTTCAATACAAATCAATGATAAATGCTGATTTCCTCGACAGGATTTGTTTTGTTTTTTTTGAAAACATGGGACATGAGATTTTAGCCATCATTAAAATAAGCTTAACACACACACACCTACTTCTGTGATGTGTTTAGAAATATGGGGGAGTTGTATTGACTTCCGCTGCATTTTAGATGCAGTTATATAACAGTACAATGATGGTGAGATGTCCAGATTTCTAAAGATAAGCTTGAAAGTTACTTAGCAACCGCCGCAGAGCAGGATAGGGGAGCAGGTATGATTGCCAATGAATACTGGCCAAACTCTTTTAATCATAACAACAAGGCACACACTCCAACGCTGTGCCTATTTCTGTTTGTGCCATTGGCTTTTTTTTTTTAATTAATATTATCGTTCAGTTACACTCTATTAACAACAACGTATTCATCCAAATACTGTATGACATGAAATATTACTGAATCAGTGGCACAGAACAGATCAACCACAAATGTATAACAGTTCATTTTCTAATAAATTCTGTTATTTTGTTTACACATCTAAATGTGTTACATTTATATGAATGTCACTGTCTGCTCTTTTAATTCTAAAATATCAGCATTGTATTGACTTGTGGGTTTCTCTTAACAAATGTAGTGACTACATGAATCTTTTTGTCTGTTTTAACATTGTCTCGACTTAAAATTAAGATAAAACAGGAAATGAGCGGCGACTCCAAATTAAAAGGACTGCACTGAGATGCACGCCAGCCCCAACAGCTGACAGCTGTGGAGTTAAAGGGGCAGCTTTGAGGACTGAAGGCCAAGACTGTTGGTCTCAACCCAAAAACCTGTTCCAAATTTATCGTATGCTCAGAGCAATTTGTGACGTGAAGACAGAAACACCATGAGACAAGAGACTCAGGGACGGCCGGATTATGTCCGACTGTCTGTCTCCACTGCTGCAACAACATGCTCAAGTGCTCTTTCACCACACTCACCGCTCAGTTTTTTTTTAATCTGAAAAACTCCTCAACTATCCTCCCATATGTTAGTAAATTCATTTTGAGAGGGATTGGCTGATGCTCTGGCAGAATTATATTTCATTTTACATGGTCAAAATTAGACATTAACTCGACTCAAATAACTGGACCCAAACATTTTCTATGATTTAGTGATTGACTGGAAATCCAGAGTCAATCCACAATAGATGTTTCTTCATGATGACAAATGATTTTAAACTTCTCTTTGTGTTTACTTTACAGTTATGGGGACCATGTTCAGCATTTCAAGGTGCTGCAGGATCGCTGTGGTCAGTACTACGTGTGGGACGAGCTCTTCTCCTCCCTGAACGAGCTGGTGGAGTTCTATCATTGCAACAGCATCGCTAAAGAGAGGACCGTCTTTCTGAGGGACCCCGAGCACTTCGCCAGGGTGAGCATTTGACTCCTCCTTAATTTGTTTGTTTCTTTGTTTCTTTTTTTCGCTTTCTTTCCTGCTGCTCTGTTACCACCTACTTTTGTCTAACTTTCTGACAAATCACCTAATTTTGCAATGCCAATTTCAATCTCCTCACCAAACCATTTCAAACACATCTGTTCCTGTTGTCGTCAGTCTCTTTCATCTTCACCATCTTGTCTAAGCCACCAGAGATTTAATTAAGTAGACTTAAAGACACATTGAAGCTGCACTTTGATCAAAAAAGTTTTGATTTTTTTCTGTCTCTTGTCAAATCAGTGACTTTCTTTTAACAAACATAACAAGCCACCCAGGTGTTCATATTTCATTTCGCTGTGACTCTGAGGCATCACCAGTTTTTTTTAATCGAGCTGACAGCTATGGGAACACTCCATATGTTGGTGAAAATTCTGGAGCTGTGACTGTGGCAGCAGGGTTGACGTTGAGGTGCAGCTTGTAATGAAAGATCACAGGACTGCCGTCGGTTTGGAGCTGAACCAAATCAGTCGTCTTAGGCACCGAGCTGTAGGGAGCGAACACCACACTGCTAAAGAAAACTGAATCAAGAGGCAATTATATGTATCAGTCATGATTTGAGTTGCTTGGTGTCAGGTTCGGACAGAACATTAGTTTGTTGCGTTAAGTCCAGTTCCTCCTTTGAGTTCAGATTGGGGTTTTTACTCCCATCTACAACATTTATAAGCCATTATTGTTTATAATGTACTTCTTTTGTAAGGTGAATATGGTCATGAACATGCTTCATAAAAACTTGCATTAACATGTAGATTAACTATATAAAAGCCACTGTAAGGACTTGATTGTTTGCCTCAACATGAGTGACAGAAAATATGAATGACGGGTGGTTCCCGTGATGGTGTCATTGCGTGGCAAGGTGTTTGTGAAGTCATTATGCAGGCAGGATCACATTGCATGTTAGGTTTTCCTGGGAGTGGCAGGCGAGCCGCGCCTGCAGGAAAACGCGCTCGCTGTGGAGGGATGTGATCCGAAGCAATCCTGACATGACAGCATGTTCGTTTCACTGCAACACCCGCCGCATGCTAATATCCATCACATCATATCCACTTCTGGAGCCTGGTACCTGAGGACAGGCAGCCATTCATTAGGGATGGAAGGGAGCATGGAGCATATTTGATTCACAAGAGGCAGGGAAATCAGGAATCATTGTTTCATCAATTCATCATTTCCAGCTGGGTTGTACAGGCATTCATGGTGCCCTAAGGATGAATCCTAAAATACTGGTGATCCTCTGACTCTTCAGTGACACCACAAGGCTGAACATTTGTGCTTTGAGTGAAATACCTGAGAAACTACGAACCATGACTTTGAATACCTGACCCCATTGACGGCCACAATTCTAAATTTAACATTTGTTGTTGCTGCCAAAATGGTAAAACACATATTTTAAGTAAAGTCAATTTTATTTACATAGCACCAACTCATAACAAAAGTCCTCTTATGACGCTTTACATTTAGAGTAGGTCTAGACCACACATGGGCCAAATATGGCCCGGGATCCAGAACCGTCCCGTGGACTGTCTTGATCGGGCCTGTGACGTCCTCAAAGAAAAATAAAGCGATCCCCCAAGAAATGATTTATGCGCCCCCCTCTCGTTCTGTTTTGCCACACATAGAAGTTACTGGGCGGGCCTCACCCAGTTATAACATCTGCTGAAATATATTTAGTGGCCCATTTTAACATTGTGTATATATACAGTATATTTTACTATGAATCAGAGAATTTTGTCTGACGACTCTTTCAGGAGCTGAACACACATGGACAATCACATAATGCAGAGGGGTAAAAACAGGGACATTCATTTTGTACACATTCCCACACGAGAGCTGGAACAACATAAGAGTAACATCAACATACTCCAATTGTCATGGATTTTTCAAATGTGCTCAATTATGATAGCGACTCATGTTCTGTACGGCATGTGACACTTTTTCATCATTTCACTCATTTTATGCTTCCGAGCGTGCTGAAGTCAAGATTAACAGGATGTGACAAGTTACATTTAGGTCACATTACTCATTAGAGATGCATCTCATCATACGTATGTGGCTACGAGCCCCTTGCTCTTGTATATATTAACCAAGATTAATGTCAGAATCTCACATGACCTCTGTGGTCTTAGGTAACACAGTTCTTTAGCTGTCCTCCAATTGTACCTGTTCCGTATTAATTTTGATCACGTCAAGATTTAAACTGCATTAACAAAGATGGAATTTTAGCAGCTTAGATTTCAAATGAAAGAAATTAAAAAAAAAAAAAAAGATGATTGAAATGTTTGTTTTCTGTTACAATTGTGTGGCATTTTAATTGTTTAGGTTTTACCTGTTTCTGTGGCATTCGCGGTCCTGTTGATCGGGTCTTAGTCACTATCAGCTCATTGCCCAGCTTGCAAGTAAATAAAAAGTAGTGCAGAGGTATTGGTATATAAGGTGCTGGCATGCAGATAGCCTACCACTGCTGCTTTGTGGTATATTTAGGTGATCAGAAGGGAAGGGGGGAGTTTAGGCCAATGAGTCAGTGCTGCTAAACTAAACTGAGGGAGAAATTAACTCTTCTCCTATGTGCAGGAGGGTTGTTTTTTTTTACATTTTCATGCTGATATTGGTATTCTGGCAAGGTGGCACATTGTATTTTTTTCACCTTTTCCCCTATCTTATTTATATTCTGCTTCCAGACAAAGCTTGAAGTTGAATGGGTGCAGTAATACATGTCTATAAAATGAAGCAGAAAGAAAACCATAAACAATGGACTCATAGTTTTAAAGAGCATGTGAAATAAACAAATGAATTCACAGATGAATACATACCTAATTTCAATGAATAAAATATTTAGCAAAACATCACTATAGTTCTATATTTTCACTTGATGAAAATCTGATTGGTTGGAATGTGACGAGTGCTTAAGCCTGTCTGAATCTTGTGTTCTTTTGATTATTTATTAATTTCTGTGATGTATGAGCTTTACTTAAATAAATCTGGCCCATTTAGATGCAGAAAGCTCTTCTTACCCCTCCCTCTTCATGTACTTGCTGTTTTGTAGTGTGTGGCGTTCAGGTCAGCTGGATTTGGGTGTTTCACCAACTTTTTGTCCCTAAAACGTGATGTTATAACTCACATGGGGATGCTTTTGCTTAATCTTGAGCATGTTGCTTCATTTAGCTGCAATGCTGCAGTATTTCACCTGTTGAAGCAGGAGACTTTTAAACAAGGATGACAGGTTTTGGTCCTAAAAATAGTTTTTTTGTCTCACAAAGCAGCTTTTTACAAATTTAGTTATTTAGCAACATCCCGCCTCACACCTAAACGGTTTCCTGCATGTTCTAAAATCCCTGGGGAGGCAGCACAGTATGTTCAGTCCTCCGAACAAATGCAGCTGGAGCAGGTGCAAGTTAAGAATTTAGCCTTAGGCTGTTATGATGAAAAACTGTATGACCTAAATACTGTCACAATCTAAATCTTTTTAATGTGAGCGACTAATGCATGGAAACAACGTCAGTTCTTTCTTGGCATTTTGGTTTTCTGAGAATTTTGTTTTTTGGTATTCATACAGAAGTTTACGTAGCTGCACTGCCCATCTGAGGAGCTGGGTGTCACATCAGCAGTTATAGTAAAGATTATTAAAATTGCTCAAAATGGTAATTCATAACTGCCATTCCACCATCCAAATCATCTTCTCCCCTACTGACACTGGATCTACTGGTCTGCCGGGACTTCTGTCAAACGTATACAAAGTAAACCTTGTAACACTAATAAATGGATATAGAATTCAGACAGATGCTTAAGGCCGTAACAGAATGTTTATGCTATTTAATTTATTGCTATTTTATACTCCATTTATTCTCCCCTTTTCTTTTTATTACTGATTTAGTCAATTTGCTCCGTATTCTCCATGAATTAACAAGTATTAGCAGTCATTGGTGTGTCTTTTTGTTTTTGATAATATCCTCTTTAATGAACTTAACTACGCCACCCAAATCTTCACAGCCGCTCCTGAGATTTATGCAGTGTGTATCCACAACCCTGCGCCTAATCCTAATCCTATTGCTCTTATTACAGCAATAACACTCAAAGCTGAATATGCTGGAAAATCTGTTTTAAATGCGCTTTATTGATCTTCAGTAACAAGTCCTTTAAAGACTTTTCAGCAAAGTTTTGAAGCCATATTGGACAAATAAAAAGAAATTAAATTACTATATAATTATTAGATTGCAGCTAGTGGCTGTTATTAGAAGATAAAAGTGAGTTTCTTTTTTTTACGTTCTTTCCTATTTTTCTCATATTTTATCATGTCATCATATGAAGTCCCCAGGTCAGAACTAATGCTATCACATCAGGAGTATGCTTATTTAAGGTTAATCAGGGCAGTATACGCTACTTATTCTATGCTACTGTGCCTCAGGTCTGAGTGATGTGGTCATCGGTCCCCTTTGCTGTTCTGTATTAATATTAAGGTCTAATAAGGGTTGCGTGCCAGGTCGAGCCTTGTTTATACACATACAGTCCTAAAAGATGTATTGCTTATCCGTTATTGTGCTGCAAATATTGTGACCTGGAATTAGCCAATCTTAGCTACAAAGCTATCTGTGACCTTTTCTTGTATTTACAACAGATCACCGACCAATTTTCTTTCAACCTTCTCATATTGGCTTAAGTTAATACCTGCAAGTCCTAATTACCCCTGTACCATAATATATTACCATATTATTATCATATGTTTGACTTGTCTAGACAGTAAAAGCAGCATTATAATTGTCTTATTGAGATAGTTTGGGTTCAGGTGCCATTATAGAACCTGTGGATTTGTGCATTGATTGCAAAAATGAAAATTTTTTAGTTGATAGGAGTAGGTTTTTGTTGGTCATATACAGTATTTTTGTATCATTCCAACACTGGTTGTGACTTTTTTTTGTACTGTAGGTCACTGTGTTGTTCATGATGCAACATGTATCTGCATCACAACATGCCTCATAGCTGAAGGTGGCGTGCTGAAGGTGCTGTGTTTACCTACATGGCTATGCAGCCTTAGAGAAATGTGTCATTCCACATCAGACCATAGTGGCTTAGTCATACTTTTATGTCCGTAGTCTTGTTTACTCTGCAGAGAGTCTCAAGGGGTAAATTGCACAGTTAATATTATCTATTGTAACAGTACAAACAGACAATAATTTAGCAACAAGGAAGGTCTCAAGATTATGCTTTTAGATCCAAATCTCCATCTTGTCCTACTAATTTATTTGGTCTCTCTCAGTTTTGAATCACTGGAAAGTTGCTGTACTAGCCTTGTGCCTATCATTTAAAGTTCTAATTTGTTAAAAGCCTGTTTTATCTTCATTTTTAGTCAAAATCTCCATCCTACCTTTTCTTCTTAAGCTTCTAAAATTTCTAGCACGGCCATCTGCAATCAAGTCAGGTATAGGTAGCTAGGACTGCAGGTTATTAGAAACATTAAATTTAGCTTGAAACCAAACTGTCGGTTTCTATAAAATCATGGGCAGCCAGTCTACATATCTGCAGGGCTTTGTCTTGGACTTCGGCATCAACAAAGCTCCAATGCCCACTGAATGTCTCTCACTGAGTGCAAAACCTATAACACTGTCTTCATTAAGGTTTCACTTACAGAACCGATGATGTCAGAGACAAGATGCAGCAAACCCTTTTCTGCCTTGTACATTACACCTAAATTCCCACCGAGTTATTCTCGATTCTCTGTCTTTGTAACCGTGCTGTGTGTGCTCTATAGTGTATCTAAAATATTAATAGTATACCCACTTCTTCGGTTACCAGTACACCATTTTATCTTCTCTTTTCACACAAGTGTTAGGCAGAGACACAAAAGCACAGAAAAACAAGGAAAAAAACAGTTCTCACATCCCTCCCTTTAGACCTTTATTTTTCTTCTTTTTTTTTTTAACCTGTCCTGTCCAGCAACATAGACATGCAGAATGATAGATCTGGATGCCCTATAGTGCC
>JBBPCS010006095.1:0-10036 GCA_037974645.1 Hollardia meadi
ACACACACACACACACACACACACACACACACACACACACACACACACACACACACACACACACACACACTCTCTGAGGTTTCTGTACTGATGAATAATGGAAACAACATTTAGGAAAAATAAAAGCGGCCAAAGACGTCCTCCAAAATGTCCTCACATTGATAGAAGTACAAGAACACGCACACACACACACACACACAATCCTGATCAGATTTTCTTGGTAAACAATCTAATGGTTTGGTTTTGGATAGATGGTTTTTTTTCTTTACGTATCACTGCGCAGAAGGCTAGCTAACTAAGCTTACTAAGCTAACTAACGTTACACCTCAACCGAGGAGGACGCCATTAATGTTTACGCTTCCTTCTGTGTACTGATACGATGTAGATCTGCAGAAAGGAAATGGAGCTTTAAGTCACCAAAACTTCCCAAAATGTGGTCCGAGATGGTGACAGAGATGAATTCAACATTGTGGTTTTTATATAAAAATGCACTTTACTGAATGAGTGTTCATGTTCTGTACCCACTTTACACAGAATATACACCCAGGGTGACATCACAGGGGATGGGAAACAATAAAGGACACACACACACAGCTCAGACGATTTACAGCGTATCCAAACGAATCCATCACGATTTAATTTCATATATTTAATTAGAGCTCCGTCGCTCACCGTCCTCTCGTGTGAGATCTGCACTTCACTGTGTTCTTCTGAGGCTCCGTCAGTCCGACGTGACACGTGATGATTAAGAAGGCAGCTGGTGTGAAGGCTCTCCGCTCTGTTAGCAGCTGTTTGAGAGAAAATGACTGTGTTTAACCTTCAGTTAACATCGCTGGGCCTGGAGGAATTAAATCGGTCTAGCCCCTCCTCCTCTAAAGGAGTTTATAAAGAGAAACTCAAACAGGACAACTAGAGCGGGCTCCAGAGGTGACTGTCTAGCTCCAGTCAGTTCATTCATATGGAGCTTCGCAGACCTGGAACACCATTAAAAAAATGGTTACTGGAAAATCAAAACTGCTCCCATAATCTATCATAAAAAACATCTGGATGTGTTGTCTGTATTTTATGTGTTAGGGCACATTTATTGTGTAGAGTGAGTTTTAGATAGTAAGTTCATTCATTTGAATGATTATGATGATTTCATTCTTTTTTACTCTGACATCAACCTGCCAAGGGACAACAGATGAAAATTAGCCTGGTGGCTAAATCTGGCATATTTACATTTGATTTTAAATGTTCATTAATATGTCCCTATTTAAATAAATCAATCTTAAATCAGCTCTGCGCTCGGTCTCAGGTAGATTCATATGAAAAGATAACCAGTCAGGGCCTTGAAACACCAAGTATATAAAGATGGACGACATGACAACAAAACATCTGGATGGCCCCCTGGTGGCTGGCTGCAGTATAGCTCATAGACCCCTCCCCCTCTATGTTAGTACATGTCAAATTTAGCAGCAGCAATTCAAATGGTAAACACAGCAGCTCGGCCTTCCTCTGTTTTTCATCTTGTTCCACCTCTCAGTGTGAACGACCGGGTTCGTTCGAGGACCTGAACGTTGTAGGTGGTACGAATCCTGTTTTAACTAAAGCTGTGCATCATGTTTTTTGTTTTGTTAAATTGATTGAAACTGAAATGGAGTAAAATGTGAAATACTGGACATTTATAAGGTTAAAGTCTAAAAAAGAGGAAATACTGCAGTAAAATCAAACTACAAACCTTAAATTTGGACTTAATGACTCTTGTTGATTGTCAGTGTCTTCCTGCACTCTGAAGATAAACTGTTATCAGGAGGAATAGTCTTAATGCCTCTGTGGTTTCTTGATCTGTATTCAGCCATGTCTGCAGCACAGAGGAGGAGAACAGAAGGTCAGACACAGAAAAGATAAGAGAAGAACAGAGAGTGTTTGGGATGAGAGGTGAATACCAAACAAGGAGGCCTGCAGGGTCAACAAGGCTCTGCTCCGCTCTCTGAAGCCACAAATCTGAAAACAGTTTGGAACCAGGTTCAAAGTGCAGCTCTGCATCGAAACTTCACAAAACACCCACAAAGTTTTTATATCTGCCATTAATCGTTAAAAGATTTCCGGGATAAAAAAACTTTTGGGGACACTGTGACCGGTAAAAAATCTGGTTATTTTTTTATGTTATTGCAGATTCATCTTTATTTTCAGCAGATCCAGGCTCTCATTAAACTATATGCACGTTGGATATGTTCCACTTGGTTTTTCTTGATCTGGAAGTGCTAACGTTAGCCTTTTGTGGATATCAAAAATTCTTACAACATTCCTTTTTTCCCTGGTTTGTGATGCTCAGTCAGATTTTGGAGCAACGTTTATTTAGTTTGTAGGAACAGTAACGCTGAGGCTTCGTGTCCACATTGTGTTGTTTTCTGGTAGAAAAGTGCTGGCAGGGCACCGGGATGAAGCCACAGATCTAGTTAGGGGAATCTGGATACGGCGTCGGGGCTCCGTTCATTCCTATGAAAGTTGCTCAGTGGCGCATGTTGCTCTGTAACCAAATAAACAATTGTTTGGGGGAGCTATCACTAGAGCTACAGAGCTACAGTGTGTTGCACGTGTTTCCATATTTGCATGAGCCTCGTAGATCAATAGATCAATGGATGGTTGCATGTCACCAGCCGTGTTAACCACAGAGCAGATAGGCATGGTGTCAGTGCTCTCCTCAGAATCGCCCTTTTGTTTGGACTCACTGCAGAAGTGTGTGTGTGTGTGTGGTCTGTCTATATTTGCATGCTTCCTCACACTCTCTTTGAGCTGAGAGCTGAAGTGTCTTTGTGAGGATCAATGTGAGTTCTGACACGTTTTTCAAGCCCGCAGCCAAAACACGACTCAGCACAAAGCAGCTTCAGCGCTGTGAATGAGATACTCCCCGTCGCTACAGGATGCTTGAAACAACAGACTGCAGCTGAGGGAATGTTTAAAACTGTCTCTACACATGAAAACTTTTACTTTCCACAATCAGATTTACAGTTTTTAAAGGACTAAACCAACGTTTTGACCCACATTTTCTCTCATATCAGCTTTCAGTTAATTACTTAAAAAAACAGCTTGTGGAGAAACTTCAAGAAAAGTCTCTGAATCTGATCTGAAGGTTTCTGTTCAGCATCTGTTTCTTAATTGATTGGCCACCTCATATAATCAGCAGAACATGTTGGTTGGCAGCTGGAGAACTAAAATAACTTTTAGAAGTTCAGTAAAAACAACTTTAATGGAAAGACTGATTGGTGAGAAACACCTGGAGAAAGAGAATAATAAGTCGGAAATCTTAAAGGGGAATTCTGGTATTTTTAAGCCTGGCTGTATGTTCACATATTTTGGTGAGTAAAAGTAGAAAAAAATGTTTTCGCACTCGACACGAACCGAACCACGGTTCAGTTTGATCCGGACAGACACAACGTCGTCACGTCCAGGGGAGGTTTCTGTAAATCTTGTTCGGATCAAACTGAAAAGTCAGAACCAAACGGGTTATGTGTGAAAGCTAATCATCATATAGTCTGATCCCGGCATCACTTTCCAGACTGTGAAGTAACTCGCCAGCTGTTTTCTCCTCTCGTTCTCCACCGCCTTCACGTTCCGACCGACGTGTGTGAGAGCTGCTGTTTATCTGCAGACTGACTGGCCACATGTGTTTACCGCTTCATTAACCCGAGCGCTGTAAAGAACAGTCACCTGCTCCTCAGCTCTTTATCCAGGTTGACTACCGCTCGCTGTGAACTTTATGTGTGTGTTCAGGGCGTGTGGCTGTTTATTAGCAGGGAAGTGCAGACGGTGTTGTGGCTGTGGACTCACCGGCCGTGAGATCAGCCTACACTTCCAGTGAACCGTCCTCGAGGTCCACCGACCCACCCACGCTGTGCGTGTGTGTGCTTGTATTCTCACACATGCCATTCAGCCCACACCTCTTAACAATCCACAGGCTGTAAAAAATCACACTATTGTTCTTAGAGCTCTCAGCACAGACAGACGGAGTGTTGATTTACTCTGCAGGCTTATGGGAATACTGTACATTGCTGCAGTTGACCTCTGACCTCCTGTCACCAGTGATGAATCACTCACTGTTGCCTGTTTGAGGTCTGGGGGAGACAGTGATTCTTTATTGATCCACATGGGAAACTTCCTGCGTGTCACACAGACGGTTGGGTTTCGGTGTCTTGCTCAAAGACACTTCAGCAGCTTTTGCGCCCTCGTCAAACAGCAGTTTGATTTAATATTTAGGCGTGGCGTATATCCAGAGGAATACAGTTTGAAATGCAGTTTTATGTGATGGGATGTTTAAAAATCACATGATGTTTCAATAAGAGAAGAGGAAGAGAGAGGCATTTCGATTATTGCAAAAAAAAACAACAGAGTGGTTTGTGGCGAGAGTCGTTCAGTCAGGCTGAAATATGTGATGGATTGTGATGAACTGTGGTTCAGACATTCACGTTCCCCTCAGGATGAATCATAATGAACCATTTTATTTGGTTTAGGACCAAATACCTGCAGAACCAACGACGTTCCCATCAGTCTCAGCTGGACTTTATCTTACTGATAATTAGCATGCAGGTCTGGGCTGCTCTCTCTCATATTTACAGTATAAACCTATTTGATGTTTACTCCTGCTGGTAACCTGACTGCTAGCCTACAGAGGACAGTGTCACTACCCGATATGAGTAATGCGCGAGCGTGTCCGCCATATTGGAGAGCTAGGTATGGCAACACCACTCAGACAAACAACACCAGAACTGCGGTAAAACCAATAATTTGTTATGATTACGTTGGGAATGACTGTGTGTGTGTGACTCAGACTGCTGTTACTGTTCTGTAAATATTTGGACAAATTGTACTTTTCACTGTTATATTGGCTTTTATCAGTCTATTGGCTGCACTGTTTCTAAAACGTTTTTAATTATATTTGAGGAGAAACATCTCACATTTATTAGTTTCAGTTTGAGAAATCCGACCTCTAAAAGCGCCGACATTTCAGTAAATCAGGGTTCAGTGTATTGTTGTTTAAATCCAATAAAATGCCTCCGGCTCCTGATTCCTGAGAAACATTCACAACCTCGGCAAGTTCAAATAAAAAGTTTTCAGTAGGAACAACCTTCCTCTGCTGCGGCGGCGCTCGCTCGGCCGGTCGAGGCCTTTGGGCTCAGTACACACAGGAATGTCATCAAGGCGTTTTAATGTGTGTGTTCGGGCTTTACCATTATGGAATGTAATGGTGAGAGCGGAACCACAAAGGACGCCTTTGTGAACGAACCGACTGAAACGTCTCAGCTTTCTCCGCCTGCTCACTGAAGAAAAACTTCTCATCATTCACTAAACGTATTAATACAAATAACATGTGACATGTTTTAGTGCTGCATATTTTACTGAAGTAAAAGTAAAGAAACATTAGCAGCAAATGTATTTTCAACTGTAGAAGAATCTGCGGTTTCAGTTTTAGATGAGTTGAAGAAGAGAAGAACGGATGACAGAAAGAGATAAAAGAAGGGAAGTTCGTAAGTTCAGTTACGTGTATAAGTTAATGTTAAAGTACTTAGAGTAAGTTAAGTACATAATGTATGTAGATAAGTGTGCGTTTGAACCACCGATCCACCTTCCTACTGTGACGCTGTGATGTCATAATTACTACGACCACAAAATAATAAACATAAATAAGTCAACAAGGTGCTTTCACAGACGAACTAAACAGCCGTGGTTTTGGGGAAGGATGGTCTGGAAAAAAGGAGGAGGAGGAAGAAATTAAAGAAAGAGAGGACGGAGGAATGTAGGCAAGTAGGAAGGACAGTAGGGGGATAAAAGAAAAAAGAAAGAAAGGAAGAAGAAAAGAAGAAAATGAATGTAGGACAAAAACAAGAAAAGATTAAAAGAAAGAAAACAAGAAGTGGTGAAGAGAAGAAAAGTAGGAAGAGAGACAGGGATGGAAGTATGAAGAAATTAAAGAATGAAAGAAAGAAGAAAATAAGAAATCACAGAAAGGAAAAAGAAGAGGTGAAAAGAAAGATTGGGAAAGGTAAGAAAGAAGGTAGGAAATTAGGAAGGACAGATAGAAGGAAGAAAAGAAAGAAAGACGAGAGGAATGGAACAACAGAACGAAGGTAGGAATAAAAAAGAAAGAAAAGAAGGCGCAGAAGAGAAGAAGAAACATGGAAAGAAATGAAGAAAGGAGGGAAGGACAGAAGAAAATAAGTAAAAAGGTAAAGGAGAACTGAAAGAAAGATGGAAACTTTAGAAAAGAAGAAAAAGTAGGAAGAAAACAAGTGAAAAATGAAAAATAAAGCAAAGAAGGAAGGAAAGAGATGAAGAGAAGGAAGGTAGGAGGATTAGAAGTAAAGGGAGGGAAGAAGAAATGAGAGAAAGATGAGAGGAAGGTAAGACAAGTGTGGGAAAATAAGGAAAGAGTCAAAAGTAATTCATCTCATGTTGAAGGTTAAATTGGAGTAAAATACATATTTTTCTGCTACGTGGAGGTAAATTAAAAATGAAATACTCAAGTAAAAATGTTTTTGATGTTTGAACCTCATTGGCTCACTCTGCGCTCACGTTGCAGCTGGCAGGCCGACCCACACTTCATTAGCTGATCTTAATGTCTCAGTCTGGAGCTCGTTTGCTTCCTGCAGCCGTTTGTTTCTGTCACGAGCTCGACGTGAACTCTGGATGGTTCTGCTGTTTGCTGGCAGGAATCAGCTGAAACTTGGCGGCGACGTGAGATTCCGACCGACGGGCTCCTGATCGAATCCACGTGGTTTATTTGGACTCGTCATCACATCTGGAGAAGGTGCCGGAAGTTTACCGAACAGCCACTGGATGAATGTGAACATCTGTAAACATGCAGACACACCTGCTGCGTCTCAAATCAGTAACTGGACTCTCTGAAACCCCCCCCCTGATGCGGACCCAACAGACAACCCCTGTCCCAGAAACAAGGAGATTAGAAGCCCCATTAACACGACGGGGGAGGAAAAAAGTGTCATTACCCCCCCCCCCCCCATGCTGATGGAAAGTTGGGTGAAGTTTCTTCGTCCATAAAACATTTCTGGAGCTTCACATTAAAACAGCGTTCTGCTAAACACCTGAAGAAGCTGCAGACTTGTTTTTAAAAAACAACCAAAAAGATATAAAATGGCTCCATATAGCTCGTCCGGCGTAAACCAAGTCTACGGAAGCCCAGATATCCCAAACTTACGTTATTTCCACCTTTTTTAAAGCTGAACTCTTCACTGTAGCTGCTAAGCTAATAGCATTAGCATGATCAGCGAGAACTTGCGATCGCTTCGCTCTACCCAGAAGCTTGCATCACACACAACCATTGTATCGCAAAGTGGAGCCAAAACATCTGGATGGCCCCCTGGTGGCTGTCTGCAGTATAGGTCATAAGCCCCTCCCCCTCCATGTTAGCAGATGGGACATGGGCCAAACTAAAAACTCAAAGCACACGTCAAATAAATGTTTCCCAAAGACGGTTTCAGTCATTTTAGGTAGTTCTTATCACGCTGATGTTTGTTCAAGTGTTCATTTTTCTGATCAGTTTGGTTTAATTAGTTATTTGATGCTATAAATTATATTACATATAATATATATTTCCACCCCTACATTAAAAATATGTATTCATGTAAAGATGTGTGTGGCTGTCGTCAGTCCAACACAAAGCTAACACACACTGAGACACTCAGCAGGAACAGGAAGCGGATCCTCTCTGAGGTGGGAACGCTGACAGGCTGCAGGGTCGAGGACGGAGGAAGCAGCTGGAGAGTGTGATGTGATGCAAGGCGGAGGAAATCCAGGGAATTACAGCCGACAAGTGACGGCTGCAGAGCTCACAGCGCTGAAACAAAGACCAGAGTCCGCAGATGTCCGAGTCTGCTGGGAGAATTCCTCCGCTCGGAGATCCTCGTCAGAGCCTGTTCCCGACGAACGAGGCAATTCATGATGAAAATATCTCAATTTGAAGCAGCAGTGTGAATCCTGAACGGACTCTGTGTTGAGCTGGAGGCTGAAACAGACGTAAAGTGGGCCCATGTGAACAATTTAAAACTGTTACGGCATGAATTAAAGCAAAGTTTGTCTCAGTTTTGTCTGTTTACATTTGGCTGCTGGACAGTTGTCGCACTTGTGTTTATTCACCATCGTTAATACAGAACACAACAGTCGTTCCTGTTCACTGTGAAGAGAGACAGCAGGAACTGGACTCTAGTAGGGTTGTTAGTTGAGGCTGGTCACATGTGAGTCGTGAGGGTCACATGAGTCAAGGTGTGAATGGGGGTTAATCCACCTGGGGAAGGGTCTCAAAACTGCATTCTAAGTGGCTGAATACCTCCACCAAGGAGGTTCTGTTTTCACCCGTGTCCATTGGTTTGTTGGTTTGTCACCAGGATTACGCAAAAACTACTGGATGGATTTCCACAAAACTTGGTGGAAGGATGGGGCATGGGCCGAGGAAGAACCCATTAGTTTTTGATCCGGATAAAGGGGCGGATCCAGGATTTTTTATCTCTTTCTTTAATATTGTGAGATAGGGCTTTTTTTTCGACATTTTCATCAATTTTCCAGGGAATAATTCATGGATCTTGATTTAAAATCAGGCATATTTAGAGGGCTGGTATCTATGAGTGTGTACAAATTAGCACGGATCCAAATAAAAATCCAGATCAAGTGAATTTAAACGTGTTTTCATAGGGGGGTAGTCTTTTCCTGCTGCTGTACGGTAACAAATAGAAACCTGCAGCTAGCACCAATGTGTAGCTAAGCTAATATGGATTCAGTAAGGTGCTAACAGAGAGTCACCAGCTGCTGCAGTTGGTGCTAAGGCTTCAATCAGAGGGATGTTGGTGGAGGTTTGAGCTCTACTGAGTGACATTCTAGTTTTAAAATGAGCACGAAGAAGACAAACACCTTGGTTTCTGTTTCAATTTTTGGCTTTTAAACAAAAATCAATTAACCACTGGTTTTTGTTTTTTTACTACCCGTTTCTGACACACTGAGCTACCCCGAGACTAATCAGGCTTTATGGGAACAAGAATTTTATGGCTCCAGTATCTCACAAAGGACTAAATCTCAAACTTCAGGCATCAAATCACCACCTCAGAAACTTGTAGCTGCCATCACAGGTTTTTCAGCATGTTCATGTTTTGGACAGAGAAATAAAGTCGAATGTTTAAAGATGATTTTCATGGATTAAAACGGAAATGAACGGTTGAAGCGAACGAGGTTAATTTGTAAAAAATGTCGTCTGGTGCTGAATTTCCCACAGTTCATGTGGAAGCAGAAAGGATCCAGCTGTGTCAGTCTGAGATATATGCAGCAGCACTTTGAAAGATTCACATCCACTCTTGTCCAGATTTATAGACCATGTGCAGATGTTTACGACTCAGGAAATAGATGAAGGCTGAATGTCCACATTATCTAAACTCTCCCCTTCAACATATTGACTGTCTGATGTGGAAAAGATGGAGGGTCGTCCATCATCGGCCTGCTGTCGTCAGGTTTCTTATCTCTCTGAGGCCGATTAACCCCGTCTGCATAGTCGTCTCTCTTATCTGCTCTTCTTCCTCTTTTCTTTCTCGGTGTAGGCTCGCCGGTCTTTCTGTCTGTCACACTTCCTGCCTCTTTAACCACGACTCAAATTACCGCTGATCTGGATCATTTAAATCCTCATGTTTCCACAAGTTCTTATATGATATTTTCATATATTTTATACGGTTACACATCATTTATTTTCTGAGATTTCTGCCTCTAAAACATCAGTATAATGGAGGTGAACAGAACTCTTTGCTTTCCTGAAGGTCTTGCGTTGAAGAATTGGTCAAAGCACCAACAGTGTGTAGTTAAAGGTGTAATTTGTAAAATATGACCACAATTTGAAGGTACCTCCACAAATACAGGGGGGAGCATATCACCGGTCTGCTGTAGTTATCTTGGGCTGTGTAATTATCTTTAGTTGTAGCTATAGCGACTGTTAGCTCAGTTAGCGGTGGAGCTAGTGGCCCTACAGCTGACTGAAGTCTGCCTGGATCGTGACCTCGTATCA
>JBBPCS010006096.1:0-10036 GCA_037974645.1 Hollardia meadi
GAGCAACACACGTGAGGACAGAGTAAGACAAGTGAGGACAGGTGAGGACAGAGCAACACAAGTGAGGACAGAGCAAAACAAGTGAGGACAGAGCAGGACAGGTGAGGACAGAGTAAGACAAGTGAGGACAGAGAAGGACAGGTGAGGACAGAGCAAAACAAGTGAGGACAGAGCAGGACAGGTGAGGACAGAGCAGGACAGGTGAGGACAGAGCAGGACAGGTGAGGACAGAGCAGGACAAGTGAGGACAGAGCAGGACAGGTGAGGACAGAGCAAGACAAGTGAGGACAGGTGAGGACAGAGCAGGACAGGTGAGGACAGAGCAGGACAGGTGAGGACAGAGCAGGTGTGTCCCGTTCATACTTGCAGTAGGAGTGTCCACACTGTAACATCAGTGGTTCGCTGAAGACGTCCAGACAGACGGGACACCTGAGCTGCTCCTCCAGACTTTGACGACGCTCCATGTCCTAACTGATCCCCGACACTGGGACCAGAACCCCCAGGACCAGCACCACCAGGACCAGAACCCCCAGAATCGGCACCACCAGGACCAGCACCACCAGGACCATTAAAACCCCAAAAGCAAATAAAGAACAAACAGATCAGAGATCAGTACGGAAACAGAGTGCCGTTCAGTGAAACTGTCAGGGTGACTTCTGACTTGTTAGTTTGAGTCTCTTTATACTCTGACGGTTTGTTCCTTTTTTCTTTGATGTGATTGGATGGACAGACAGAGTGGGCGGGGCCAGAATCTGATGTGTCTTTTATGTAGTAATGTTTTGCAAAATTATCTAAATAGTCAAATTAGTAGTAGAAATATTTCAAAATTATGTTGTGTGGAATGTACGTCAGCCTATCATCACTATTATTGTTACTATTAGTAGTAATATGGAGTCTGTGTATTGGAGTGTTTAAACAGCGGTGTTTGACTTCCTGAAAGTCTTTAACTGATCTGATAAACGACACCTGAAAGTCACCTTCACCTCAGAAACAACACGTCTCCGTCGTAACAGACGCCAACGGGGGAAAGTTTCCTTCATGCTCTTAAAAACAGGATCAAACACAATGAGCAGTCCGAGACCGGAATCATGGAGCCAACATTCAGGAAGCCCAGATCCGAGGGTCTGGTCTCCTGCCATCTGAAAATATTTAAAAATTCACTGGCAAATGGAACGGAAGAGGATTAGGGCCACGTGAAAAATGTATTTGAGTTCTGACTGTGTTCTCAGAATTCAGACTTTTTATCCTCTTCTGTATATTAGCCTATATTGCTTCTTTTTTTTACTTCTTGTAGCTATTTGCAGAGATTAAGAACCATAACCTTTATCATATAAAAATAAATTATTATTGGTACAACCGATGGGAACATTAACAGATCCTAACTTTATGCAAAGCTAGCTAACATTCTGACGTGAGACTAACAGCCCATAAAATCATAATTTTACAAAAATGAATGGATATAACCTCCTGTATGTAACACTCATGATACATTCTAGTTTTCCACTTTTTAATACATTTGAAAGTAACAAAATAAAGAGACTGTACAGTGTTCAACATTGATTGTAGCTCCCCACAGCAGTCAATTTCTGCTGAGGTACGGCAACACCACCTGGACAAACTACACATAGAACTGCAGTACACCGTAATACTAGAACCGCTGATAATAATAATTATTGGCATTTTGTCAAGTTTAGCTATGATTATGATTTTCTAATGATTAACCCTGGAGCGGTCCACAACAGTTCGGTTCCACACCAGAACTGTTTCAGTTTTTATTTTTTAGTTTGTCAGATTTCTTGTTATTGTTGTTTTGTTTTCTGAGCAGCTGAAAAGAAATCTTATTAAATTAGTATCAAATCAAGAAACTGTCAGTGAAGAGCGGCCCAAACCGACCAATCACAGCTCACGTTGTCTCACCTGGGGCACGTTCAATACGCCTTAAAGGAAATATATTCCTCGACCCGGAACCTGTAACAAAACACTGCACACCCTGTTCAGAAGAACGACACACGGTGTATACAATTTTACACGTTTATTATTTTTTTCTTTTATCATTTTATTATTATAGTTATTCAAATTCTCCTCTTTTCAGTGTATTTGGACGTTTTCATTTATTTAAAATTAATAACTAACAATTAATAAATTAACTAATAAATGCAGCCAATTCCAGGCTTCTGATACATCAGTGTAAATGTAGGCAGCCTTGTCAGTACCCGATCAGTCCCGGCTGCCTGACCGCGTCCTGCACATGCGCTAAAGTGGTCCTATCATTCAAGTAAAGTTACCGCAAATGTGCCTGTTCAAAATGACTCGTGACATGACTGACTGCCTGATCGGAGCTGGCTGCCCGTCCGATCTGCGCATGCAGAATTTTTGGTTGGTATCGGTTGGCGGTGAAATTCACTATAGAGTAAATGTATTACATTGTTAAAAGATTTCACTGCTCTGCCTGAGAAATAGTTCTTCTACGCAGCCTCTGGCGAGAGAGTTTAATTGGCATTTAATCGGCAGGAAATGTATTAGTTCAATATTGTGTAACAGGAAATGAAATTATAAAAAATCTTATTAGACGGCACTGGAAACTTGCAATTTCTAACAATAACTATGGGATGTATTGGGGATTTTTGTATTATTTGCTGTTTGATGTAAGTTACAAAGTCTGGTGTAGAGAATTTATACTCTGAATCAGAAAAATAAATTTCAATAAATTAAATTGCTTAAAAATTAAATTATGAGATTTACAATTCAATTTAGCAAGAAGTTAATTTAAAATGGTCAAAAATAGAGAAATAAATAAAATATATTTAAGAAAAAAACACATTAAATGCGTCAGGAGATGATGATCTGCTCGACAATTAGACAAACTAGAATATAGCCAAAGGTGCTTTTATATTATCCAGATTAAAATTGATAGAAGAGGGTGATACAAAAAGTATTTTATTAAAGTATTTTTATATATAAAGAAACGGGAATTAGATATGTAATAAAACTCTACAGCAGACTATTACACCGTCATTTCAAAACAAATAATTTTTGTATTATTTTATACTGTGATGTAAATTAACAGCAACTTTCATGAAAAACTATCTGGAACATGATTTTTTCTCATATTGATTGAATTGTATATTGAACTGTGTATTATTATATTTTTCTCAAAACCTTAATAATCCACACAGATCATAAACAGAAACATTTGCTGTCAGTGTTTTCATGAACTTTTCCTGTTTTATAATTGCGCGATCATTTTGAACAGGCATATTTGCGGTAACCTTACTTTACTGACTGGACCACTTTTGCGCATGTGCAGGACACAGTCGCCCGACTGCCGGGACTGATCGGGTCCTGACAAGCCTGTTTGAACATCAGATGGCGCTGGAGGACCGGACCACCGGGCCCAGGAATGACGTTTTTCATGGCTGTCAGGTGACAAAACAGGAAGAGAGAGGGGAACGTTTACCCCGGACCTCCCGGGAACATTTGTCAAGGCCCGGGAGCGACAGCGGACTAAAACCGAGTCTACAGCAGAGTTTTAATTTGAAAGAATTAGCGCGAAGGAAGGTAAGAGCTAAGACACGAGTTAGCCGGCTAACAGGCTGCTAACGTGCTACCGAATGTCTGTGTAAATAAACGGAGCAAGATGGGGGCTGATTAAACTGGCTGAAAAATAAATGGAGTCAGGTAGAGAGAGTATACAGAACGAAAATGTACCGAGGTCGAATCATATTTAATATTGTTCAAGTCAGATAAATAGGTCATAGTCTGGAGTGTTAAAACCGGCCGAAAATGAATGGAGTGTCATATGGCACAGAGTGTACAGTGAACAGGTCAGGTTTAATAGTGTTAACGTTTAAAGGAAGGGTGGTTATAGTCAGAAACATCAACGCAGCTAAAATCGGCTATAAAATGAATGGAGTTTGGCAGGAACAGTAACTTTTGCTGCCTTGATATCATCTGTTTTAAATGTGATGTTTATTGTGAGAACAAACAAGTGACTTAAAGGGGAATTCCGGTATTTTTAAACCTGGGCCTTATGTTTATATATTTGGGTGTGTAAATGATTCATACTTGCCAAAGGTCTTGGAATTGGTCCAGTAAATAGTCTCAGCCGATAGCCGCAACAGCTGCAACCAGTGCAACGTAATCCTTGGGGGCAACTCCGACCATCAAAGTCACGTCCACTGAAAGTGTTTTTGTTTTTTTTAAACCACTCACTGTCTGAGATTGTTACTCTAAGTGTCTGAAAACATGACGGAAAGGATCCGTTAGCGATTGTCCTCACTAGCCTGGTTTACATGGACACATTTTTGTCATTCCGATTGACGATTTCGGGTCAAATGTTTACATGGGATATGATCTAATCCGATCTGGTGTCAGAATATCTGTGTGACATGTGTATATCGTGCATTCCGCTTGGCACGTTTTACTGTATTCACGGTATTCATAGATTTCATGTGACATCACATACTTATAGAATCGCTCACCTGGCGAGAAGTTACAAGGACTCTGCCACTTAGGTGTTTTTACCAGGTTTTTTAAAAACAAAATCTCATACAGTTGATGCACGAAGTGACGGGGAGACAAGCCTGGGTTGTGCTTCTACAGAATCCCATCCGAGGAAGAAAACCCAGAGAGGAGGAGACTGTGGATTAATGCTATTTATTTTATTGACCTGACATCCACCTGTCATAAGATATTGTGTTAACCTGACCAAAATATTACTGCCTTGTCACTAACATTACTGCCCTACAACGCTGACTGACCGTGATCCTGAAACTAACATTAGCTAATTAGCACTCACCTTTGCTTTGACGATGAAGATTTTCTGGTTCTTCGCCTCCCAAACGGCAGCATTATTGACCCATCCGCATCCAAAATACATATACTGTAGTGTCTGTACTTTTGTAGGCTTTCATCCTGGCGGCAGTGTAAGACATTGCCAAAGTGGAGCTGTGGCAAGGACTTCGCTGTTTTTAGCGATTTAAATAATGTTGCAGGTGCTGTATAGGGATTGTATAGAGACAGTTTGTCCTCATATCTCTGTTTTTCTGCGGTTGTCACGTGATATAAATATGCATTGCTCTGAAGAGATGGAAAATTAACAAGCCTGTGCTGCAGTTCCACAGCGTGTCCAGTGTGGGCCACCATTTCCTGAAGCTTTTTTGCCCTCCAGGTGTCCACGCCAGTCACGTGACTGAAAACTATCGTCTGTTCAGCGCAGTAGTTGTCGTTATTGTGTTGCTCTTAGTCAAGCAGTGTAATGACAACGCATGCTTACTCTTATTGGAAGCAGCCGACTAACTACATTTAAGAGCCTAGCTCTTTTAGTATCTCTAAAAGCAACTTCGTCTCCTCTACTGACCTATTTCGAGCCGGTATATTCTTTGTTTGTGTAGTGAATATCTGTATATGTACGCAGCCTCATGTCACGAGACAGGTTATGAGCATGCGCACAAATTCCGCTTACAGGAAGCGATCCTAATGAGTGTATACATGGTTATTCTGGAATTTCAATCGGATTGCAAGGGGTGGTGTAGTCCTTTAACAATCTGATTGAAATTCCAATCAGATGGGGCAGTTTTATTCCGATCAAGGTGTTTATATGAGTCATTTTTATTGAGTAATAAATCCGATGACTATCGGATTATATCTGTCCATGTAAACCAGGCTACTGTTAGAGTAAAATCCTCTGTGTTTAACAGGAAGCACAAGTCTCGTCTGAGAAGTCTCACTCTGAAATCTCATGGGAGGCGAGTTGTTGCAGTTGTTGCTCATCTAGACTTTTAAAATCAGCTAAATATTCAGTCATGACTTTGGAAATAAAGTCTTGAGGGCAGTCCCTGTCTGTAAACACCAAACTCCTCACTCACTTCTCTACAGTCGTCTTCCTGCAACAACTCACATCTCAGGAGATTTCAGAGCGAGCCTTCTCCGCAGACGAGACTTGTGCCTCCCGGAAGGCAACAAAAGAACTTATATAGTCATTTTGCTACGCTAAGAATACTAAATTAATCCTCATATGTAGAACATCTGGTGAAAAGCAATTTCCACCCAAGTGTTTTAGTATTTCCTCCTAATTAATTTCACATGTACATGACAAGAGTGAGCGGCCTCCCAGAACCAAGGCATAAAAGCCAGCTTTGTTTCTCTGAAAGTCATCTGTGTTTCCTTTTCTTCACTCAACCTTGCTGGTTGTAATGTTTTCAGACACTTAGAGTAACAATCTCACACTGTGAGCGGCAAGAAAAAACACTTTCAGTGGACGTAACTTTGACGGTCGGAGTTGCCCTTAAGGATTACGTTGCAGTCATTGCAGCCGTGTCGCGGCTATCGGCTGAGACTATTTACTTTGTTTTTATTTTTTTGAGTACTGATGATATGTTTAGCATATATTGATTGGTTTTTCATTCCTGTATGAAGGATGCATTGATTATTGATCATATAGTGATTACTTAACTTTTCCTTTATGTATACATAATGTATTGATTAGACATTGATTACATATTGTTTCCTTTCACTATGGAGGATGATGAACTTCCATATTTGAGCTTCTTCTCAGAGTATTGATGATTTATTGATTATTTTTCCCCACAGTATGGAGGATGATGAACTTCCGTCAGCGGATGGGATGGGTGGGCGTGGCTCTCTACCTGCTGCTCAGTGTCATGGCGGTGTATTACGTCTTTGAGGTTCACAGCTACAGTTTAGAGCACGTGCAAAGAGGCAGGGCCAGCCCCTCGGCTCCGCCCCTCGCCATCAGCTGGTCCCAGAGCATCAGCGCTCACTTGCCGGCACTTCCTGTCTGGATGTGGGCGTCGGTCTTCCTGCTGCCGTACCTGCAGCTCTTCCTCTTCCTGTTCTCCTGCACGAGGACTGACCCTCGAGCGGTCGGTTACTGCATACTTCCTGTCTGCCTCGCCCTGCTCTGCAGCCGTCACCTTGCTGCCCGAAAACCTGCCAATCAGAGAGGCCCGCCGCTCATCGACACTTAAGAGGGGCGGGGCCATGGCGGGAGGATGAGTCTGTAGACTAAACTGAACTGTTTTGTGTTGATATTTGTGATGTCACTTCCTGTGTGCCTTTAAACAGTTTTATAAACACTCCTGTTGGATTTAAACCCTCGGCCTTGTCTGTCAGGAGGAGTGTCAGTCCTGCCCTGAGCATAGACTGTCAGAACCAACCATTTTTCTGCCTGTTCCTCCCAACAAACCGTTCAGTCTGCAGCTGTCAGTTATTTTATTATTTTCACACCACAGACAATTGTGTGCTGAGGTCAGTTTAACCTGTTGACTGAAGCGTCAGTACTGTTGCTATGGTTACCTGCAGTTGGAAGCTAAACTGCGCATGCCTGGACCGGGTGTGCAAACAGACTTTGAGACAGTTTCTCTTTTGGTGGGCATGTCAGAGGTGTTACCCAATCAGCAGTCAGATCCATCTCCACAGCACTGTGTCCACGCTGGAGAACAGCCAATCAGCAGCGACGTGTATAGACCCCCCTTATTAAAAAGGCAGTGGCTTACATAACACAACGGGGAGTTGAACACGCCACCATTCCATTACCCAAACTGACAGCTGCCGGCCAGGCGGCCAATCAAAAATACTTTAAAAATAATTTAATAAGATGAGTCACATGAAACATGCTGGTTACCATGATAACTTTATTACACCACCAATAAAATGAAGAAAAAAAACAATCTGAAGGTTTATTTTGCTTTTATTGTGAAAAACTAAACATGTTTTTTACAGAAGTGAGTTCAGAAACAGAATGGAGGACAGAAGGAGGTGCAGCAATGTAGTGCTGCAAAATGGGACTGGATGTAGACGGACATCCTGGTATTTTTGGCACTATGACGTACTTAATGTTTTTCTGGCATACTAAATAGTATGATTAGTGGAACACAGATGATGACCTCAGCTGTCCTCATTGATAACTGATCAGCGACTGATTGATGAGTAGAAGCGACATTTTGAAAAACAGATTTTATTTTTTAGTCCTTATCTGAGTGTAAACAGACACACCTGTGTCTGCTTTAGTCACTGAGTCACGTGACTGATCATCTCACATCTACAGTTCAAACAAAACCGTGATGTCATCCTCAGGTGTTTAAGGTTTTGGATCTTTTAGCTGGAGGTTGTAGTTCAGAGTTTTGAGGACCTTCTGGCTCACCGTCGTCTTCATCGCTGTCCTCCTCCTCTTCCTCACCTGCGGCAGGTGAAACAGATGAATTAGAAAAAATATTGTGGTCTCAGAACTGACCGGTGACTATTAGCGCTCCACTGTGATGTTAGCACCTAGCAACAGTGAACACACCTTCTGCGCAGGCTCCGCGGGCTTTTTCTCGCTCCACCAGCTCGCTGAGCAGTCGCGATACGTTCGTGTTCAGCTCGTGAATTCCGCCGATCAAAGAACTCAGATTATTTTCAACATTAACGCTGACTTTCTCTCTCAAGCCATCTCTGAACTTCAGCTCTGCAAACACGGCTACCGCCGCCATCTTTCTGCTGTCGTCATCACGCACCGTCCGCTGCCTTCACACACCCTCGAAAATTGAAACGTCACATGAACTAGCTGATTCAGAAATAGTGACATAGTTAAAATGGGAAATAAATGTTTAATAAAGTGCATGAAATGCTCTCTGCCTGTTGTCTGTGTTCGCATTAGTTTTTATTTATTTTTCTCCGCTAAAAGTGTCCAGCAAATAATGTAAAACCAAGAGTCACCAATACCCAATTTCCACCCACTGCTCAAACGCAAAGAATGACACTTGAGGTGGTGGTGCTTTAACAGCGAGGTTTACGTTTTCGCATTATTTCAAGCGTCTTGGCTTCGAGTTAAAACGAGCGCTGTGCGGGTTTTATTTTCCAAACATTAAGTAAAATAACAGCAGACTGATTTCTGATATTTCGTACGTGATTTCTGGGGGACGCTTGAACGCACCGTAGTACATCATTATAGTTTATATTCATCATCGCGTCATTACATTTTATTTTCCGTCACATTAAAACAGTTTTCGCTCTTCAGCCCGACTCTTTTAATCGGTTTTATTATTTTCGTTTCCGTTTTTAAACTCGCTGACCTCTGACCCCAGAATCCCGCCAAATACGATCTACGGAAATAAAACGGAAGTTGTCATTAGAGCTAGCAGCTGCTAGAGGTTTGATACCAAAGATCCGATCAGCTGATCAGTCGGAGCTGATTATTGATTGTTACTGATCAGGTTATCGACTGGTTTACAGGCGGATCAGACGGTGGATCGGACAGTCCGCGCAAAGTTCCGGTTCGGTCCTTGTTTGACTCGGTAGGTTCGTGTTTATATTCACGTAAACTAGCTGCGTTAGTTAGCATTAGCACGGAGCGAATTAACATGCACCTCTGCTGATCAAGCTAACTGATGCTAACTGAAGCTTGATTTCAAGCGGACTCATATCGATAATTTTCCGATCAATCGGCATCTGATCAGACTGGTCGTTGGCCAGATTATAACTGACAGACGCACACAGACTGTTCACAGAGAGACCGAAGGTGGGGCTGTTTGTTGTCAACATCTGTAATTCGGATTATATATGAGAGATGAAACGGCAGAAACAGGTTTAAGATTACTTATTGATTTTGTTTACTGATCAGAAGATTTAAGCCTGTTTACCAACAGAAAACATTAACATGAAAACATGAGTCAACATGATTTGGTTGTGAACACGTGAGGTGACAGCAGCTTGTTCTTGTTATGAACCAGATTTCTTTGGGTTTCAGGCTGAGGATGTCTGAGGAGCAGACCGTGTCTCTGGTGGATGTTCTGGAGGAAGATGAAGAGCTGGAGGAAGAAGCTTCAGCTGTGCTGGCAGGAAGTGACTCTGATCACTGCTCATATCCCCAGGTCAGTGTTCATATATATCCTCAGGTCAGTGTTCATACAGGTGCATCTCAAAAAGTCAGAATATGGTGGAAAAGTTCATTTTTTTTCCCGTAATTTAATTCAAAAAGTGAAACTTTCATATATTCTAGATTCATTACACATAAAATGAAATATTTCAAGCCTTT
>JBBPCS010006097.1:0-10035 GCA_037974645.1 Hollardia meadi
CTCAAACAAAGTTGAATATTTTGAAAAGTTTTAATGAGATTTTAAAGGTTGAATAATCCCCAGAAAGTCTGAAAGATTAGGAAGATTTTAAAGTTAGAATGGAGCTTCTAGCTGAAACCATGAATGAATAGATAAGAGTTGAAAAAGCTTGTAAATGTAGGATTTTTGAACATTCCGTCCGTTGATTTTAATGAAAAAATGTCCCGGAAAACCTTGAATATCTCGGAAAGCATGAAAGATATCAAAAATCTGAATACAAGCACACCCTTCCTAATTAAGCTGAATATTTTGAAGTTTGAATGAAGTTTCTATTTTGAAAATGTAGGAGAAGGACTGCAAAAAAAGTGACGGGAAAATAAAAATAAATTGTAGCATTCACACCAATGACCAAATCAACTACTTTCCTAAATCATATACTAAAACAGGGAAATGAAAAATGATGGACAGTCTGTTTGCCGGGGTTTCTGGTTCTACTGAGGAAGTCAGTCGACCATAATCTTACTAATATAATCGAAAACAACTTTTTTTTCCCCACTGAAATGTGTTTCAGCAGAAGGGGTTAAAAAAAACAAAACGGGGTGATCTAAAGCTTGGTCGCTGCCCTGTGTGCAGTTATCTCATTTTTTCAACATGTAGACCTGGGAATGGGTTTTATTGATTGTCGTCATCCAGACTGATCAACCCTAACCGAGCATCAAGGAGGAACACAGGAAACACTGAGATTTTGCCCTTTGGTCTTGTAATTTGCTGTGTTGTAGTTACTGGGTTTGATAAACTGTATGTCAGTAGATGAGGCTACTTAAAGTGCTCTAGGGTGTCCAACTCGTGCTACCTCAGGTGTTTTTATGATACAAACAGTAGGAAATTATGGCAGTGAATTTTTATCTCGGAAAGGACAAGTTGTGTAAATGTGTAATCCGTTTAGGCTGATGTCACAATGAATGTGTATGAGGAAGGAATGGAGAAAGAAAGTGGCAGACGTAGCCATGCAGGCTGCATTGTTACAGAAGGTGGAATGCAAATGAAAACAAATGTGCCTATTCAATGTACACGCGCACAGCTATTTTAAGCATGTACATATACACAGACATACTGTATATACACAATAAGCAATGACAGCCTTTTCTTTACCCTATAGTGTCTCTTTCTCATTCACCTGTAAATTTTAGCTGCTTTGTCTGAATTGAATCCACCACATTCTGTTAATCTGTAACTGCACCAACAGCGACAGGACAGTAAGCAGCAACACAACACAGCATCTGTATTGTATTTTATTACTTCTCATGCTGGTTTATGTAGTTTTAGCTTTTGTTGCCATCAGATACCTGAAGGACAAGCAGCGCTGTCTCTGAACATAAAGGTTTACTGTAAACTGAGGGAGAATTTAGAAAGATAGCCCATCAAAAATACATTGTCACTGAATGAGTTTGCCAACCAGTGAGGCCTTGCTGGGACAAGTGATGGCAGCTTAAGGAGTGGGGGCAGTGAGGGCTTCTACATTGCCTGAGTTGCCGCCTGACAAGAAGCCTACAGGGACCAATGCACTATATCCAACACATGGGCTCGGAGGAGGTTTATTGAAGCAAATATCAGAAAAACTGTATTAAAATCTGTACGTTTAATTAAGGTACAGGACACTTGTGCAGCAGGTTGCAGCAGGTTACAGTTAATTAGGGGTGTATCCTTGCTGTTTTCCTTCCAGCAACATTGACAGTAAAACCCTCTAGCGAACACCGTGACCACAAATACACTCTTCACTTTCCAAATTATTCAATCATTTTGATCATACAATTGGTCCAGTGAAGCTGCGCCATGCCCACCTTAAAAAAAGTCATTTACACTTTTCCTTTTCGTACAAAATAGGGTTTTGTTATTTTGTTTGCTATCCGATTAAATTAATAGTGCAACATCTTAATGATGGCTTTTTAACACGGTGTACTGCAAATGAGCTGTTGTGAATTCGACTTCACCAAAACCCAGCCTCAAGCGCACACACACACACAAGAAAACGCCTACTTGAAGCTTGCCATGCAGCGAGTCTTTTTTCTGTCCTCTAATTGTACCGATCACATCTCCTAATCACCTTACATTAAGGAGCTGAAATGTCTTTGGACATTATGTAGCTAGACTGAAACTGCAATGTGGATAATGAGCTCACCAAATGATAGAGTGTATGTACAGTACTCTGTGTTTGTGTGTGCTCCATCAGGTGCAGGTGATGTCGTGGAGTGTGGGTTTCGGCAGCAGGATGACATTTGCCAAGCTCCTCCTTCCCTTCCTCATTCTCCACTCTTTCTGTGAAGGTGAGTCCTCTTCATTATGTAGAATGAATTTATGTAAATCTGCTAAGACAAAAATTTATTTCTAATGTCAAATCAGTGGTAAAAAAATTTTTAAAAAAATGGAGAACACTGCTTTTGGCAGCCATTTTTGTCAATATGTGCAACTGTGTGAATTCTAAGATGAATAATTGAAAATCAATCTTTCCTGAATAAAGGAATGAAGGTTTAAAAGTATCACAGTGGCATCAACATTTAACTATAACTCTACCTTTGTTAGTCAAATACAGGATTATTAATGAATATGGTTTAGTCTTTATCAGTGACTCAATAAAATATCTGCCAGGCTACTGTAAAAGATTTAATAGCAGAATTTAAATTTTAGAGTACCTCTCCCACTTCCTTCTTAACTCTTTATTAACCGTCTGTCACTTACCTTCTACATATGATGCATTTCCTTACCTTTTCTTACCCTGTCTTGCCTAATGTCTCACATTGTTGTTCGGCTAAAGGGACTACTCAAAAATATTTGCCTCCTTGCTAAGTGTGTTTCTGTGAGGGCATGAGAGAGACAGATTAAGTGAGAGGGAGCTTTTATGTTGTGAAAAGTAACGGTAACTGTCTTTCAGTGACAGGCAAGAGACGCCTCTAGTCACACACAGCGCTGAAGCAGCAGGGAAAGTTATTAAGTGAATGCCACAACCTCTTTCCATCAAGCACAATGAGTTTATCAAGGCCTTTTTTTATGCCTCCACGCCAGGAATTGCCGTGGCCGGACACGTTATGCTTCCAGGTTGTCTGTCTGTCTGTCTGTCTGTTCGTCCCATTCTCGTGAACACAATATCTCAGGGACAGCTTGAGGGAATTTCTTTTTTTTTACATTTTGCATGAATGTCCATGTGGAATTTGGTACAAAATGATGGTAAAAATGATGACATTTTCTATGTCAAAGGTCAACTTAACTGTGACATCAAAATGTTTTCTGGCCATTACTCATCACCATAACTCAGGAACAGAAGGGGAGATTGTGACCATATGTCACATTTGGCCAGATACTGAATTGGTGACACTAATCTTGGGTGTCCACCTTGAAACTGTGTGGATTGTATAGATCTTCTGTGCTGCCGGGGTGAACATGTCTCTGAAGCGTCAACACTTTAGAATTTGTAGCTTCTTTGCAGCAACATCCATATTTGAAGCATTGTAGTTCACCAAAAGCTCATTGGTTCTGCTGATATTGAGCTTCAAGCGATTGTTACAAAGCTATAAATTATGAGTCTGGACAGACATGGATGTAAACTGCGACTTGACCAGTGGGCAAAGCAGAGGCATACAACAGCAAGAAGGTATGGAGGACCTTGCATTTGCTTTCTATGTTACCTCTGTCTTCCTCACCCTCACCCCCTCCCTCTTCCTCGCTTCCTCTAACTATCCCATTAGCACACCAGTTGACCCTGCACTCCTCTTGAGCATTACCTTCCCGATCTAACAAATTGGATTAATGGACATTGCTGTGATTATTTTTGGGCTGTAATCTGTCTGCATTTCACTATTCAAGCCTGATGCAGTGCCTCATAGTAGTTTAAGCCACAGGTGTAGACGGGGGCTTGTTAACCCTCCTCCTCAGCACCGCCTAACCGTGAAGCACGCTCCATGCTCTTGGCATCCACTAAGAGTCATGCTGACAAGCCCGAGATAAGCATCTTCTTCCACACAGGCAGCCACATGACTGAACGTAATTCTCCCCACTTTCAAAGCACTGATTCACTCCATCAAGCGCTCTCACTTCAAACAAGCTGACCTACCCTTCTCTCGCTTTAGTGTCTCTGCTCTGCCGCCCAGCTCAGCTGATCAAAGACCATCAGCTTTGTTACCTGATCTTCCCAACAAAACAGCTTGCATCACATGGCCTTCTGACACCACAGAACCCTGCCCGAACACGGCACACTATTATCCCCGAAAAGTGTGTTGTAATGTAACGATATAGCATCCTACAGAGAGATATGAGTTAAATGTTATTTTTGCTTGAATATACCAACATACCAACATACTGTAGTTGTGTTCCAAACACATGCAGAGTAATTCAACATTTAAGAAGTTGTATTTATTTTTTCTTATCACAGGACTCAGACTTAAAGCTTTAGTTTGTGAAGTGAGCTTTTCACCAATAAAAAATAATTGTTCACATTAATTTTCAGACTGGAGCGGTGTTACAAATTGACCATGGTATTGAATAGTTTTTATGGACCCTGGAGGCGTGAATGACTCTGCCTACAGACAGACCATGTAAATGTTTTATTCAAGTTAAAGACATATTATGAGAAACCCACTTTTTCAGTGTTTTTGCACATAGATTTGGGTATCTGGAGTGCCTACCAACACACAAACTGTGAAATAAGAAAACCCTGTCAGTTTTTTGTGGGCTGCCTAGGTCAGAAAACATGGGACCAAATACCCCGTTCAGATTCTGCTCTTTCTTACGTCAAATGGAGGCTCATTTGAATAATACCGCCCCTCCCCCGATATCTCCACCCACGGCTTCCTTTTGTGAAGGTCCACCATTTTTTTTCTGCAAGCACAGGAGCTGCTATTAGTGTATCAAAGCTACGCACAAGAACTGCTCTGTTGTTGACTGCACAGACCAGCATAAATCGCCACATCACCCTCCAGCCTCAGAGAAAACAAGAGCGAAGTGGATAAAGTTTATTTTTAATTGAAACGTCCCGACTACAGTCAGCAAAAACCTGTAGAGCTACGTTTGTGCCAACCACTTCGTGTCTGACAGCTGTTCCAACCTGGGTCAGTGCAACACAGGACCGGCCACGAAACTGTTCCCAAAAGAGGGATGGTTACTGATGTGAGTATCTCTGATTTTTACTAAGACAAAACTTGATATGATATGTGAGAAACAGAATAACTTTTTTCAAATGGTTATGAGAGATTTGTTTGCTTTTATTCTATGTTATTGTATTGGTTTGCAAACCTGTCAAATGAATCCCCTATAACTGGAGTAATAGCTGCATGTGTGTATGCATTGTTTTATTTGCTTTCTCTGACTTGTGACAAAAGCAGGCATTAAAAATGACTGCCCTTGTTGTTTAGGCATCACATCTAGACAGGTGGTAGTGGTACATCATGTGACAGCCAGACAGACCCACCGAAGAGATGCAGAGTTGACACACAGCTTTCGATCAAAACTGAACGACCTCACTTCAGAATTATAGGTTTGTTGACCTTCAGTTTAGTGTATGATGTCATCCATTATGTTTATGTAGTTTGTTGTAGGTTGTAACTGCTTCTAATTTTTTATTTTCATCACATTTCTAAGTGTTGTTTTTTTTTCTCTCCAAGACTCTCCACCTGGCAGCCCTTCACTTCAATGAAAATGCTGGGCGTCCCCAAGCAACAACATCAGCTGGTGAACGAAGAGGGGAGAATGCACAACAAAGCCAGTGAAAGCAGATCGAACCTTCTGTAAGTTTAACTAGCGTTTATTGAAACTCTCACATAAAGTCAAAAAATGTACAAACAGCCATTATACAGTAAGGGAAACAATCTTGCATAGTATATATAATATTATTCTTTTGTGTATTATAGATCACGTTGATGAACTGTTGGACCTCGTCTGTGAGAGTGTTCCAGGATCCGGCCTCATATGTGGCTGAGGTGCTGAGGATCCACATCCCTGAGGATCCCTCTGCCCAGCATGATAAGACCAGAGAAGCAGGAAGTGATGAGCTACGTGTTGAGGTTCAATCAAGGACAGGTCTGAACCCCACGTACCTTCCTTGAGCATCAGAGAACTGTGTCCATATCCTCAGCACCACACAGGCGGGCAGAACCACTCGGCCTCTCCGGCCCAGAAAGCCCCAACACTGCTTACAAAGCTTCTGTAACAGCTGAGCAAAGTGTGCATGATATTTATTCAACAGTCTATGGTGACACACATTCATTGTATGATCATAATTATGAAAAAATGTTTTTTATTATTATTATTTTTGCTTTTTGTTATCAAAATGCATTGAATCACTTTGTTTCAAAGGTTTTGTGGAATTTCCTTTAGAAATCTGACAATAAAACTTACTTTTATATAAAATGTTTTGTGTGCTTTAAGTGTTTGATATGCAACATGTTACCAAGTCACAAACATGAAGGATGTAATGTAATTCATTGTAATTTCTTCCTGTCATATTTGTATTTTTTGCATAAACACATACTTCTTCATTCCCCTTAGATGTAATGGTCCATAGATCAGAATGCTCTTTAGATGTTAAATGCATTCTGTCGTGAGAACACATTCAAATACAGTTTCAAGGCCAGGATGATCCACCATGCATGCTGGTTGGTTCTGAAGCTGCTGTAGTCTTCTTGTAACCTATTAAATTTAAAATGGTAGGTAAACTAGGCTGACGGAAAAGATAATGACTGAATAATTACAATTTAATTCACTAAGCATTGATAGTACCTGCGGTATCTCTCTGCAGCAGACATTCCTCAGGCATTTATTGCACAATTCCCATACCTATCACAAGAAAGAGATAAAGTTTATTAAATGGTTTGTTACCAATAAGAACTAAGGTCACTGAATGGAATGATTTAATAAAATTAATGATAAGCACATAATGTTTAAACATGATCACTGGTAAATGTACTATGAGTTAGATAATCCTACACCCCCTGCCCCCACTGAAAGGTACTGCAAACGAAACATTACTGGCTGTGAACTACAACGTTTGAGCTTCAGTTTACATTACTTGCATTTATTTAAATGCCATAAGCGTAGCTTTTATAAGTAAAGTTAACAACTCGCCATTCAGAAACGTCCTGCTGCGTTTTTGGTTCCCGGACTCGTTTGGGAGTGTCTTCTTGCTGAGGGTCTGACTCTGGTTCAAACATGTATGGTTGCACCGCTGTTCTCCATGAACGTATCAAAGAACTTGATACGGTGAGAGTGCTCGGCCTTGCTTCCAATTTTTCCCAGAGGCCAATCGCGGTATTGCAGCTAAAAATTCCCCTGCGGCCCAAAAAACATTTTCCCCATAGTCCACCATTATAAAAGAGACGTCCGTAAAATGGTTGACGGGACACTTCGAACTGCAAACAAGATCAATTCTGACTCTATTATGAATTTTTGATCCATGGAGGTTTTATATTTGTAAAAGTTTCCTCGAGCCGAGAAAAGCGATTAAAAAAATCTCTGACGTCATCACAGTGTGAAGTCTATGGGCCGAGCAGGAACTCGCGGGCGTGGCCAGCGGGAGAAACACTACTGCGCATATTCAATGGGCCACATAACCAGGAAGTAAACCCGGAAGCAATTCTCCTTGGATTGAATAGGCGCCATCTTTGCATTCGGTATCTAGTTCTTCTTTATAAACCTATGGTTTTCTCTGGCAGCCATGTTTCTCCCAGTTTCAGGCTCAGTTACCATGGAAACGTGAAGCCGTACTAAACACCGTTTTATATTGGCTGCTTTTGAAAGTGGTTATCTGTAAAAACCTTTTTTAAAATGTGTAAAAACAAACACTGTTTCATAGTTGTATTTGACCGGAATATACCTTCAGGAGGATTGTTGTTGTATGTATTTGTCCCTCTTGAGGCTCATACTTTGTTGATGGTTCTTCCCTTTTGGTCCATTTTTATATTTTACACCAAAGCTTCCAACAGACTATAGAAAAAGTCAGGACGGATTATTTACAGGATTTATAGATGAGAACTATCAGCTGCTTCTTAACCTAGAATTTGGCCAGTTTCCTCAGACAAAGATGGAGCCATTGACCCATTGCTTTTACATTACAATGCCCGTATTACATTCAGGGGTACACAGGCTGCACTGGGTACACACCAGCTTGAATATCTGACAGTGGTGGAATTAAAGGATTGCCTGTGTTGCCAAAAGGCCAAGATCAATGGTAGCAAGCATTGAGAAATGCTCAAAACATCACTTCCTGGCAGAGGTGTAAAGAGTACCAGAATATTATACTGAAGTAAAAGTACTTTATAACAATTTTACGCAATTACAAATAAAAGTAATTTACTAAAAAAGTACTTGGATAAAAGTAAAAAGTAAGTCAGTTACACACGTTGAGACACACTGTACTTCACAGTGTGTGTACTTCAACACAGTTTGTTACTTTAACAACATCATCAAAGCACTAATCTCAGATAGGTTTTAGACCTAATTTGAATTACCATTCTCTTCTTCTTTACCACAGGCTCCAACCAGCCACCACGCTTCCTGAACTACTTCTTCTCAACCTACCTTCTCATCTATGAAGATATGCCCGTCGGTGAGTCTCTGGAGCGCCTGCATATTGTATTTGGATGCATCTACATTGTCTAAGCAAATTGCAACTGTTGATTGCTTTGTCAAGTAGAAATAGTCACGAAGGGTGAAGAGAACTGTCATAAAATCATTGACGGTGAATGCAACGGATGTCCACTATCAGGAAGTGCATTTGTAATGTGTGAGGTGTGTTTGCATGTGTGATGAGAAGGAACCCCCCAAAGCCTGGTAATCTGAGTAATTATCTATAGCTAGCACATGTCCTGGTGTTCATGTGTGGATATGGGTTTGTCCAGATTTGATATCTATATGTTATTATAAGCTTGCTTATGTTATGTCCCACTGCTGTTGGGGGGGCAGTTACAGTGTAAACACCAGATACAGTTCAATCCAATTCCTCCTGGGTCTATTATTCCCCCTTTTACCGGTATTTATGTTTTGTCATTTTTGTTGGTTGCAATGATTGACAAGGCAATTTGGAGATGTCTGGCTTTTCATCATCTCTGAGGGTGTCAGTGGCTTGGAATTAAAATCCTTTATATTGGATTGATTTTCTAGAAGTTAGGGTTGTTGTTTTTTTATCACATGACCCTTACACTCTGCCAGTCTGTCAACCCTCCTATTCTGAGTCGTGGAGTGTTCCCTTATCCATGTCTACACCCTCAGAGTTGTATGTGAGTGGTTACGTGTCACGGGCACAGACAGCCTATATATATATATATATATACAGTATATATATATATTTTTTTTCTTTTTCACATTTTTTCTTGGGGTCATCAAACTCCAAATACATCACTGAGCCTCTATTATCTCCACTATTCCACTCACATCAACATCATCTCCATCATCATCATCATCATCATCATCATCATCTTTGTTGTGTGCTTTGTACTACAGCCAGCAGAGGTTACAGTATCCCACTGAGCCTACAGTAAATCATCATCACCATGACCCTCATAGTTGGCTGCATAGTATCTTTGTCCAGCAGTACTAAGCAGTTTCTGGCAGAAGGCCATCTCTGCTTTCAGTCAGCTTGTGTTCTAACCAGTGAAGGGCATGGATGTGTTGGTGGGTGGCGTTGGTAATTTACTGAACCACTCTGTCCAGGTTGCCCTCTGGCTATGAATCACCGTGTCCTCTCCTCAGGCAGCTGGGCTTCGGTCCAGCAGCGCCTTTCATTGGTCCAGAGAGCTGCCAGTCATGTCTCTGGCTCTGCCTGTGATTGTTCAGTCTTCAGCAGTGTGATTATGATGGTGGCCTGAGTGATCAGACAGTGACAATTTGTCAAGATTATTTTTTATTAGCTCAGCAGATGTCCTCGTCTAGGAAGCCCTCCAGTTCACAAACACATGAACACATAGACAAAAAAAACAAACACATAAGCTACAGAGTCGTGTGTGTGTGTGTGTGTGTGTGTGTGTGTGTGTGTGTGTGTGTGTGGGTGTGTGTGTGTGTGTGTGTGTGTGTGTG
>JBBPCS010006098.1:0-10034 GCA_037974645.1 Hollardia meadi
GGTGGGGGGGGGGGGGGGAGCATAATTGCTTCCTGAGCTATGCTAATTAATTAGCACATACATACATTTCCGAGAGGGTCATACATGCCGAGCCAGATGGTCTAAAAGAAAACATGTATGTGCACTGAGTGCTATCAGGAAGCGAATAAATAGTACATTGCAGGCGTAGACGCTGACATTAGCATAATATATTGGTTGAGCACTGCAGACAATAAAGACAATTAACTGTGTGATAGTGGGGACACTTGTGAGTGGAATGGAAACTCTGGCACACTTTCCACTTTCAACACTGACGGCTCGGTGTTCTCCATTAGCAGCTTATAATGTCTACCAGCCTCTTGTGTATAAGCTAGCATGTTTTTCACCTTCAGAGGGATGATATTTTCTGGTCCTTCCACCTTCTTATCCCCGGTCATCAGATACCACCATTTTGTCATGCACCCCTCGCATCTCATTCAGATGCACAGGGCCTTCAGCATCTTGTGTGCAATGGACAAGGCATTCTGTCTGTCATGTCTGTTTACTTTGGTTAATTTGGTTAAATTTAGGCAAAAAAAATTACTTGGTTAGGTTTAGGAAAAGACATTTGGTGACACAGGAGAACAAACTCAGGTTTCCTGAGTGAAAGTATAACCCACCACTCAACTAAGACCTCAACCCCTTTCATCATCTCAAACTGACACAAATGTGTTTACATTGGAGGTACATTAAAGCCTGCTGCGTCTCATCCAGACACCAAAGTGTACATTCTGCATCTGGATGAGACGTGGATTGACGTGACAAAATGAAGGTGCTGGAATTGATGCTCTGTACCATTGTGCTCAGCACTGCCACTAGGGTGAGAATTTATATTGCTACAATAATGAAGATTTTAAATTGATTTAATTTTCCAGATGATTACTGGAATGGTTATATTGGTTGTAACTTTGGGAAGTACATTAACCAGCTAACATGGTTATGGATTTCTAATGGCCACTTTTGAATTAGGGTAAAGGATGATATATAAATAAAATAATGCACATTATGAGTCCTTTCTAAACATAAAGTATTTCTTTAAATAAAATAGTCAAATAATAGCTGGGCATCTGATGATGGACAGGGTGTGGTTAACACAGACAAAGGCTGGCACCCAAATACAGGCTGGGTAAAAAAACAAGGTGGATAAGATTCCTGGTGCTTTTCATATAATGTGCATTCCAGTTAAGCATAATGTACACTCCTACCACTTAATTTAATAAATGCAACAATATAATCATGCTATTTTTAACACTTTTATTAATCATCTAAATTATTATCATCCTGTTTCAGTCATTGCGGATGGATGGGTGTTCCTGTAATTTCTCGGACAGTTGTAGTTTGCAGTAATGTATAACTGTCAATAGATCACAGTAGCTACATTAATTAATTAATTAATTAATTAATTAACTAACATTAATTAATCATGGGGTTCACTACAAAGTGAATGAATTTATCACAACACAGTGGACAGCAAACATGAGCAGCATGGCACTCCAGTATGCAGAGGAAAATTCAGAAGAGAAAGGCACTTTGACATTGACCCAAGAATAATCAGGTAACCTTATTGGAAACAGTGTTTGCTGTTAATTGATGAGCAGCATGGATAGCATGGCAAAATTATGTAGGTTGAAGCTAGAGGGTTTCAGAGTGGATTTACTAGTTCTCAATGTGGGACAAACATCACAAAGTATCAAGAAAAATTATAAAAGAATAAAGTGTTGGATATCTACTTTTCAGTGAGTAATGGAGGCAAGATATTTGTGGCTAGCTGGCTATGGTATGGTATGGTATGGCCTGCAGAGATTTCACAATCAAAGCCCTGTTAAGCCCTGTTTCTGTCAACTGAAAAGCTCGAGGGCCTTTGATGTGAAAGAGCTACAGGAAATGTTGAGTGTATATTAAAAGCATAATGCAGTAACTTCAACAGAGCAAACGGGAGTGGATCAAAACGAGGCTTTGACATATGATTTGTTATACTTATGAAACAGAGGGAATTACACTGGGCCAAACTCTAATACAAGCCTACTTCATGTAAAGGCCTGGTACCTTCTGCAGCTAAGGTAAATAAAGGCCCTGCTCAATATTGGAGGAAATTTAGTAATTGCACATTACTCTGTTACTTAATAAACACAAAATATTATTATTAACTAATGGACTATAATGTAGTGAAACTGCTTTTTTTTTGTCCACTTGGGAGCAGTGGAATAAGCTGTAAAAACAACAGCCAACTTATCATTACCCTATAAAGTTGATATGGGGACCTTTTTAGCAAACTGTTTTATTTACACATCCAGCAGACACAAAGAAAAAAATATGCTGAAAAAATGTCAGAAGCCTACCGGATAACCAACGAAAATAGAAAATAAATTCCAGTTTTAGGGAAAGTTACATAGTCCATCCTGAAGCCAGAGACAAACAGGAAACACTGCACTGCAGTCTCCTATGAATGACTTACTTGTCGAAGTTACTCCTTTACATGCCAGACATGTTGCTCAAAGAAAACCACATTATAGACAAAAACAAGAACAAGTGGCAGACTGTAATTCTTCTGAAAAAACTGGCAGATGTGAAGCCAAAAGCACAACTCAGATACAGACAATATTCAGTAGTGGAGTTCAGTTTACTTAGTCAAAGCAGGCAAAGGTCAGTCCAAAACCAAAATCTAAATTATGTCATTTACAATAATGCCGCCTAAAGAAGGGGTGTAATTACAGCAGCGCAAATTCTGTGCATCGCGTTGTGTTATTTGACATTGTAACAGACCTGCATTCAGTTGGTGATGCAGAAAATCGGAAAACGTATCGGATAATATTAAGACTTGAAATTTGACACAGCATATCATCCATACACTAAACCAGTGATGAAGGCATAGCAGCTGTAGACCACTTTGGATGATGTTTTTGTCCTTGGTTGTGGTTTTGTTAATGTGGTGTCATGTGAGAGAAAATGAATGTCCACAACATTCAATGTGTCTGGAGAAGCTTTACTAAGGTGGCTAGGTATATTTTTACAGGTAGCTCAAACACAGAGCTGGCAAGGCCCAACTTCCTGTCTACGCAGGGTTTTTCTTCTTCTTGCTTACGCAACATAAACTCCATTTAAATACAAGGCAGGTATGCCCCCTACTGGACTGTACGCGTAACAGATAACATTATTCTACAATGGAAACAACTAACAGATAAGCATCATTAAGTGACTTACAAAACCCTGGCTTCTGGTATTCATTTGGATGTTCTTTGACCCATAAAACCCACCCAAACATTGTTTCAGACAAAGTAAACCCCCTCATGCCAACAGCACTCCATGGATCGTAATTTTTCCAGGCATGTCCCATGTAGCTCAATCAGATTTGGATCTGAAGAACTGGTAAAAGACTCTGAAGTTATTCCAATGAAAGAAAGTCACACTGTGCGTGAATACTTACAAACCTTACCCTGTCACCGGGAAAAAATGGAGCAAAAGAGTAACAAAAAACTGATGTAAACTCACCTCTCTTCACAAGACCTGGGGATAAGGTGAAGAAAATGGGCACCAAGATTCTGACTCAGAACTTCGACCTCTGACCCCCTCGCTGTAGAGCACAGTGACACAGAGGTTAGAAAGTCTACTCATAATAGAAAGCCACAACAGTTTCTCACAAGTCATTAGGTGAACCATGCAGTCACATGTTACAGTTAGCTCAGTAGCCACACACACAGCACCATCCTCACCTGTTGTAGATCAAACTTCACCTCTACACCATGCATTCCTCCTATTTGTATGCCAAGCTCACACCCAATCTTTTACACCCAGACCCATACATGCCATTTACATGCCATGCACCAGCCGCATACATTCAACTAAAGATGTTTAGAACTGAAATTAATTGTAATAAATGGTTAAAAGTCGGAGACAAAATGTTGGGAGCCATTTTTGTTTTGCGTTTGATGCCCACTAATGTGTTTTGATCACTTTTGTGTGACTTAATTATTTGGTTTTATTGTGTTTCATAATTCAATATTGTCTGCATTTCTGTTTGAAAAGGCTTTCTTTACTTTTTAAGTCATATGGTTTGTAAACCAATATACTGCATTTTCAATAGCATTTATTTTTTTTTTTTACAATGGGTGGCAGTCCGAGACTGGGACTGTAAGTCAGGAGCACGTGCTGCTGTTTCTCCTCATAGCTGTGGAGGATTCAGCAAAGACAAGCCACATCTGTTTAACGGTTACTCTCTGTGTTTCATTTTAGTAATGGGTAAAAACCTGACCAGGGTCGTAATAGATTTTTGTTGGACTTTCCCCACCGAGATGCCCACCGAGAGTAACAGAAATGGTGTTGGCACACTCATTTACTCTGTTGGTAAACATGCAAATTGTTAAGATTTTAACTTAGGGCTCACATCTCCACTGTTTTGGTTAGATTTGCATGCTTTTTGGCTCCATAAAACATTTGTGAAGTTTATGTGTAGTATTTCCAAATAGTGTTAAACAGTTTAAGTGTAAGTGTAATTTGTAATGATATTTAGCTATCGGTACTGTTAGTTACCAATAGCCAACAGCCAATAGCTGTTAGTTAGTAAAGTCCAAGAAATACTTGATAGTGTGTGTCAGGTTATGATGCAATTATAGCCAAAAATGTATTTGGAAAGATGAATATAGAGATATAAAAATGACACAACATGCTCTGAGCTGACTTTTTTGTATTTTATGAACATGGAAAATGTGTAGAGAGACAATAAAAATGCAGCAGTTTAAAATGTTAAAAGTAATTTGTTATTTAGAAACACCAGTCTTCAAAATATGAGACTTCAGCAAAGTCATGTAATAAGAGTAGCTAAAGTTTCCTTACGCCTGTACTTGCAGGTGTAAGTCTTAGTTAGTTATATCTCTCTTGGCGACCTTAGAGCAATTACACATCAGAAAGTTGCTCCTCTGTTAATTTGGGGTTGGAAGGCAAACAGCGAAACATTGTTCTCTCCTCTCTTAGTGTCTTTTGTGCCTCTCATCCCATTTACTGGCTCACCTTCCAGAACAAATCCCTCTAATTCTGTGGATGATCATTTGGAGGGCAAGGGGCTTGTTAGCCTCATGATTAAGTTTAACCAGCCTTTTAAGAATATATGGACATGCTTCAGCTGAGCAGAACAGTGTAATGGTTTGGAAATGAGACAGAGAATGGGGAGGGGAAGGAGAAGGAGGGCAGGGGAATGAAGGTAGTGAGAGGTGAAAAGATGGCAGGGGGCGAAAAGGTAGAGGAAGAAGATGTTAAGGGAAGATAATTGATTCCTCTAGTTGTTTTTCTTTTTCCTCATAGTCATTCTTTCTATGCATAGGTACCAGAGGAGGAACTGTTAGCAAGGTTTACGGGAATGGATTTTGTTGTGAAAGGCCATTTGCTTCAGAAACCAATTGTTCTTAAAAAAAAAAAAGTTAAAGTTTAATTCTCTAATTTTTGACCACTGGATTTGAGAAAACTTCCGAAACACTGCCCTCAGGAAGTATTGGTTTACCATGATGTTATAGCTGATATTGTTGATGGGAGTGCAGGCAGCAGGGGAAGCACCCAAGTGTGGACAAAACAGCCATACTGGTGCAGTTCAGTGATTTCACCATTAAACTACTACCCAGCAGCTGAAGTGCTGGACTGGCTTTAGCGGCAGTTAATGACTGCTAGTTGGGAAAGGGAGCTGGACAGGCAGAGAGTAGAGCAGGAGGTCAGCAACTGAAGATCTAGGAGGTCAAGCTGGACGTCAGCAGAGATTATTGGCTGGGGGGCTCGGAGCCCAGGTTGGAAATCAGGCTTGTTACTAGCCAGCAGGGAGGTTAGCAGGCTGTAGGCTAGTGAGCTGGTTGCTAGCGGGGCATGTCTTCAGTCATTGCAGATGCCGTGAAGGTTGTAAGTCACTTAAAAAAGTTCTTAGTCAAATAATCCCTCTGCTGGATCCATTATTGGCTAGTTAATGTCACGGTTGGAAGTGCAGGCAGCTGGGGGAAGGATCCAAACACAGATGAAACAGGCAGATTGGTGCAGTTTAATTATTTATTGTACATACATACATACATTTTTTTTTCGAGTTGGTAGGCAGGCAAGCACAGGCACTGGAGGACAAGCTGATGGACAGGCAGGTTAAAGTCCAGATCCAGGTAAAAGAGCAGAGTTGGTTTCAGGTTGCTTGAAGACCAAAATACAAGGCACATGGCAACTGGGCTAAACTGGCAAAGGAAAGGATCAGGGCAGATACTGTATGTGTTGTGACTTACGTGAGGAAAGTGAGAACAAGTGAGCTGGTGAATGAAGAAGTCTGGTGGGAAGGTCTGAGGGAATCTGGTGGACATGTAGGGAATATAAACTAATGCTTTTTAGGAAGAGTGAATGTGGCTGAAGAGGAGGACAGAGAGGCAGAAGGTGACAAATATGTAGGCAAAACCTGCCTATTATTAGCTCACAGTCTAGTCTCACACTTCCCCTTCATTCCTTTCTGTGGTCTGGTCTGATGTCCTAATCATCTCACCTTTCTGCTGCCCCATCTAGTTTCTGACCAAACCGCTGGCCAAAGTCATCTGGAATTTGCTCTGTCACTACAGCTTCACATCTCCCACCACCTGAGTTCTGAGCCTCTGTTTGATTGGAGATCTGTGTTGTTTGTTGAATTCAAGATGGTAAGATAATGAAATAGGTGTTTTGGAAAGGTCTAAGCAATATCATTTCACTTCAGCGTCGTTATCTCAGGAGATTTATGAAGAGAAGATATGGGATGAGTCCTGTTTCCCTTTCTATGAGACACACCATTAAAATTAATGACGGGGGGTTTGGGGGGGCTCTTAATTTCTTTGAGTTTGTTATGACAAAGAAATATATTGAGGAGGACAAAGAATATATACTATTGATGTTATCAGGGCATTTAGACACTGGTTAGACAGACTCCATTTATGTACTTTTGAATGAGTCCTTCAACTTTAAATGGGGTCTCTGATACCATGGCAGATAAGAGAGAATGCAATATTATCAATTAATTGGCTGTGATAATACTTTATGTTATGCAAATGCTGTAATGTTCCTCTACTTATGTGCAGTATATATTATGTATTATTTGTGGAAGTAGAAATAATAATGCCTGCATTTCTAGCTTCATTTGGCAATGCCAGAAATAGTTGTGCTCTACAATTTTATTTCAGGGGAAAGAAAAGAGGGAGTGAAAGGTAAAAGTGGTAAAACATTATTTTCTCTGAGTTGGCCTTAGGATGGAGAAAGGGGAATGAAGTCTCTTTTTTTTTAATTCAACCAAAATGTCCCAAATTGTCTCTTGATAAAAGAAGGCCATTATTTATTTATTTATTTATTGATTCTCAATAGTTACTTTGTTTGTTTGTTTAGCAATGTATTGTTCCAATACGGATGTTTACATATCAACGTAATTGATTGGCTCGACCTGGTATTCACCTGGGTAGAGTCTATGGACCCTCTTGGTCACATGTTGAATATTGTGTGAGGAAGACATACTGATCAGACATTGTAATTGTACTATTCAGTGTGCAGGTGCTATTTTGTCCTGCCTGTGTACCTGGTTATCACGTTGAGATGTGCATTAGAGATGGGATGGTTGTGCCTTTCTGAGCACTGGCTCACTGGTAGCGATGCATTTTAGCAAAGATTGGTTTTCCAGAGCAGAACCCAACGGAAGCGATGAATCTGTCTTGCAATGCAATCAGTTCTCAGTGCTTTTGTAGCTTCGAACTAAATCTCTGTGGCTGCTTTATTTCACCCTTTCATCATGTTTGCTTTCAGCTGTAGGAGTTACTGCTGGTGACAACCAAACATTTCCTGATTTTTGCTGCTTCACAATTAAAATTTTTAGACAACAAAATATAGATATTTTACTTCACCTCTTCAGGTCTCCTCCAACAGGTGAAAAACTTCTTTTACCTGCCATGCTGTGTTGTGGAGAAACACTCGCAGGAAATGAAACGTGATTATCCACAGTTTTGCAGCTGCTCTTTTATGTCAGCCTCGATAGGCCCACTGCTTTTACACTTTATACACGTAAGACAAGTGCGTCATCAGTTAAAGACCCACCTTCAAATGGGTAGCCGTGTTATAATGGAAACACCATGTGTATGGAAAAGCCCCATAGGATAATCACTAAAGAAGTTTTAACACTCACAGATTTCTTTTATAATAAACAAATAAATAATTTCATGTACTGCACAATAATGTAGGAATGGATATTGTTTTTGTTCAAATTAAAAGCTGAATTATTGACTGTTGTTTTCTAATTAATTATACTCATTACCATGAGAGCTACATAAAAAAAATCTCACTTAAGTTACTTAAAATTACAAAGATTGCTGAAATCGACTGATTATTTCAACTTGATTTTATTAATAACAGACTTGATGACACTGCTCATTCAGCAAACAAAAACATTCCAACATTAATAATAAAAAATATTCTCTGCTCTGCACTTTCTGCCTCCTCACTTCTCCTCTCCTCTCTGTAAAAGACAAATAATAATGAGAAATACTAGTGAATATTAAGAAACTACTTTTAAGCTATCAAATTAACTTTTCATCATGGCATTATGAAAGACATGAAATAAATGTATATTTACCTTTTAAAAAGAGAAGGTCGACAGTGCATTCTGTCCCCTCTGCTCTCCTCTCTGTAAAAGACATGGGGCACACAAGGGGAAAATAATAGTTCAGAAAAAAACATTTAAGTATTCATCTAGTCAGCCATTCACCTTTATTCTGATATTAGCAGGAAATAAATTAATATTTACCTTTTAAATGAAAATAGCACTCTGTCTCCTCTCCTCATGTCCACAGCATGCTGTCTCTTCCTCTCTTATCCTCTTTACTGCATGCTGACACGTCTCGTTTCCCATTTACTTCACTACAGTTTTTCGCTCTCTACCTGCATGTTATTGGTGGCCTGCAAGATACTCTAATGTTAGCCATCAGTGTGACGTGACCTCTCTGTCGGTCCAGAAAGTGTCCAGAGGATGTTGAGAGGGCTCTGAATCTGAAACTGAATTTCTGAAAGATCAATCCTGATTGAATTTATGAACACACCCATATATATATTAGAGCTAAACAAGAGGGCTAATAGTTACTTTTGATCATTAAGCCATGTTTGTATAATTTAATTAACTTCTTGTGGCGTGGCTGGGGAAACAAGAGATAAGCTACGAGTTCAGCAGTCTTTCTCCACCTGCATGTGATACGCTTCAGCTTGATGTTTGGAAAGATTGCTCGTGTTTCCGCCCTTAAAGGTAAAAGACAATGCACTTGTTGCAATGACAACTCAGGAACGCGACTATGGAGAGTGTTTCAGCCTGGAGCCTGCAGTGTCAAGCCTTCCTGTTTATGGGGTTTTATTGTTGCAAAACTATTTGCAAATGTGAGTAGAGAGTTGTGTAACTGTCAGAATCAGATTTGTAAATTTGTAACATAATCTCTAAATGCGTACTGAAATTTGTGAATATGTACAGGAATCTGCAAATGTGTAATCAGAATCTATGTATGCGTAATCAGATTTGCAAATGTGTAAAAAGTATCTATTAATCCGCATTTATATTTGTAATGTATTGAGATTTGTAAATATGCAGACACATTTGTAAATGTGTACATAGATCTGTAAATATGTAAACAAAAGCTGTACAGCTGAAAGCCACAGCCACTGAGGTACAGAAACGCCACACAATTAGAGCAAAATACTTAGACTTTTCAGCCATGAATATCTATGTACACATTTACAACTTTGTTTACATATGTACAGATCTATAAACACATTTACAGATTTGTCTACATATTTACTCATCTATATACAGTACCAGTCAAAAGTTTGGACACACCTTCTCATTCAATGGTTTTTCATTATTTTTTATTATTTTCTACATTGTAGATTAATATTGAAGACATCAAAACTATGAAGGAACATGGAATGGAATTATGTAGTAAACAAAAAAATGTTAAACAAACCAGAATATGTTTTATATTTTAGATTCTTCAAAGTAGCCACCTTTTGCTTTGATG
>JBBPCS010006099.1:0-10032 GCA_037974645.1 Hollardia meadi
ATTCGACACAGCACATCCTTGAATCCTCAGTAATACACGTGCCAAGTGTGAAGTACCTAGAGCGCACAATAGTTCTCCACATATGCGAGGCAAACACATAGTAACATACTAACACACACACAGATTCCTTGCTTTATATATTAAAGTCATTAGTACATGTATTACTAATTTCTCTCTTTATTGATTTCACCCAACACTGAATGCTCTGCTCCACTCATGAACTATCACCTCTTCTGTCTTGTCCAGGAATCGGGGGTAACCTGGTGGCTATTCAGTCCAGCAGGATCTCCACTCACCTGCATTTCCACTGTGCTCCCGGGGAGGTTCCTGAAGAGGCCAAGGGCTGCTACTACCCCTGCCGCACATTCTTTGGTACAGGTCAGTACTGTGCAGGCAAGCACACTGACGATTTAATAAAATCACATACTGGTTAAGCATATGGCTTTCACATAAATGCACATGTTTAAATCAGGTTTGGATATGATGGTCAATATGAACGCTGTCAGCATTATAATAAAGCTTTAAATTGTGTAGTAAGTTTACAGTTTGAAGCTGTGGTTTTCAGCTCTGTTTGTGGTGAGCCGTACGCAGCACCAGGCAGTTAATTGCTGTCTCCTGCTGTCCCAGGTGTAAAGTAATTGCTTGTTCGCAGTCTAGAATGAAAATCAGCATGATTTGGAATCCTGGGGAAAGTAGGTGTCAAACTGCACGACAGAGTGCATGTTAAATTTAAGTCCAAAGAAATGATTCCCTCCCATTCCATTCCCCTTTAACCTTTCTTCCCTCCTTCCTTTTTGTATTTTTTTCTCAGGAGCCAATCATCGCTCTGCCCAGGTGCTCCTCCTTTTGGTGATCCCCGGTCACCTGATCTTCCTCTACACCATCCACCTGATGAAGAGCGGACACACCACCCTGACACCCATCTTTATGTCCGTCTACCTGGCTGCTGCTATGCTGCAGGTGAGCCCCTGGTGACTTTATGGTCTGTGTGCTTTAACATGTACGAAGCTTTAGAATTCTAAAATGTTTTACTGCCATTGCTCATCATTCCACATAAAGGTATTCAAGCTCAAGCCCAGTCTTATTACAGCAGACATTAATGCTGCTTGTAGGAGAGTTTCATTTTCTTGATGATTTTCACCACAGTATAAAAGATAGTTAGGAAAAAAGCAGACCGCTGCACTTGAACTTGTTTAAAGCTGCACTATGGATGCTTGGAGTATGTGTAGCGTGAAAATGATCACTCAGAGATTTAATACTCAACTCTGCAGTTCACCTCAGCTCTACTAAGTTTTTTTTAGTGTCTTTCATTTTTTGGGGGTTTTGTGATTTGAACCTAATTGTTTTGGTTCAATACCACCGCTGTCACGGTCGAGGTCAAACAGAGAAAAAAGGAAGGAAAATATTGGACTTGCATTCATCAAGTGGACACAAACAGAACTAATATGGAGATTTGGTGTTTTCAACTTGAACTCTTGTACCCCAAGGGACCCAAAAAAACCAATATCAATATCAAACAAGATTTATTAGGACCAAACCCAGAGAAATGCATCATTTTATTTAAGGTATTTCATTTGTCACTATAACTATAACCAGGAGCGAGTCAGAGAGTGAGGAAGTCTGCGAACATGACTAAACATAATGTGAATAAAACTAAAACATTACCTCGTCTGTGAACATTTCTGCATTAGTCACATCTCTCTATCTATCTGATGAGTCACATCAGATAGATTTTCATCGGCAATGGTGGTTGTTAAACAATGAAGACAACAACTCCCATGATCCCACGCTACTTCACTAAGTCACCAAACTACAGGCAGGTGCTTCCACCTTCAGTGTTTCCCTGCTGTAATGCAACTTTGGTTACATTGCCCCATTGGCTTATCCATGTTTACATGCAATACACGTTTGCACTATGATCTTCAGCAGATAATTATTTTTTATATTTGCACAAGCTCCTCTTACCTGCACTGTTGATTTCCATTATTATTCAAAGGCAAACATAATTTTCTCATCAGTGAGACTAGAAATAAGTTTCTATGAAAGTTGAACTGTGGATGTGTGTTTCCTTGTGGTAAAGGAGAAGAGGTATGTGTCCAGGTCCAGATTACTTTATTTGTACCCGTAGGTAGATTTGTTTTGCAGTCTTAAGACAGAGGCATCCCTTTGACAGACATCTTACAGACAGCACAGACGTAACAGACATGATAAAACAGAGTAAAAACATAACAGTAAAACATTAGAAAAAATAAGTCACAGGAGTGAACTAACAATGCTCCAGGCTCCACTAAACAGGACTTAAAATACATAATAAAAAGCAAGAAAAAGCCAATGAACGTAAAACACTAGAATAAATAAATATGGCAAGAAAAAGCTCTGAATAAATAAACGATGCTTCTACCGCATCTCTGCAATGTTACTTGTTCAGTTGTGCAATGACTGCTGGAACAAAACTACTTTTATATCGCTTTGTTCTACATCTTGGGACTATAAACCTCTGTCCAGAGGGAAGAAGCTGAAATTCACAGTATATCCTGTGAATTCCTAGAATGCTGTGGTTTCAGGCGATGCCTGAAGGAATCTGACTTCTGTACATATAAATTTTGGCAGCAGTTGAGATTATGAAGGAGTGACTTGAATTATAAATGACTGCTTTAACTTTTCCAGTGAACCATGATCTGTCTTCACGTCTGGAATTTTAAGAATTTTGTTTTTGTTTATGCATTGGATGCTTGTTTTGCTCTCAGGTTTTTTTGTTTTTTTTAAGGCTCCCTTAAATCTTTAATGCAGACATGGAACATTAGGATGTAATCCTGGCCACTGAGGAGTTGGAGACTTTCCAAATCAATTAAGTCTGTAGCCAGAAGAGCTGCTTTAAGGGTGCTTCAGTCCCAGATGGAACATCAAATGCGAGGGTAGATGGAGTTTGGATCCAGCCTCTATCGTATCTTAATATTTACATCCATTAAAGAGAGAATCCTGATCAATTTATTGATTGGATTCAAGAACCTTAAACGCCACTTATTTTTAAATGCTCAACAGGGTTTACAAGCTGGGTCAGGTTAAAAGGCAGACGAGACACTGCATGTCAGAATAATTCATGAACTTCTTTGTTGTCTGTGTTGATCTGTCCTTGGAATATTTTGGGGAATTTGCCTGAATTCTGTTTTGAATGGTGGTTTCTGCGCAGCGCTACAGCACCAAGGTTATTATAGAACGATTGGTTATTGAAGTATGCCGCAGAAATTACTCACAGCATTTCATCTGCTTTGTCATCAGTGCATTTGCACAGACACAGACAGAATAGCAGACACTAATTAATAGGCTGAATGCTGCACACAATATAGAAGTTCAATACCAACTGTAAGTTTTCCTAATGAGATATTCAATCCGAGGCTCATTTTTTAGTACTGCAGCATGGATAAATGCCAGATTCTGTATTAATATAAGAAAACAGATGAAACTCCAGCACAATACAGAATCCATGTGTTTCAGTGTCACACTAGTTTTCAGACAGATAGTCTTTATTGTACTTTATTGTACCCACACTTTCTTACACTCTCCACTGATTCTGGTCCAGTGGTCATTGCATCAGATATTTTCTTTTTTGTTCAGGAGAAAATCCAGTAATTCTTTAGTCTCTAAATACCATATAACCTACCGTATATAAACACAGAAATCAACTGATGGCAGTGTACATAGTATGGCGTTGTAAGTTTATGCAGATAGTTCATTGTCGCTGTGTTTAAATTCCTCCTCCACTCAAAAAAAGTGTTTTTCTTCTTGTTCCTTCAGTTGAATGTTTGAGCTTCACTGTGTAGAATGATGTATGTGAAGCCAATCCTGGTTCATTATTCAGCAAACACAAGTGTGATGTTGAAACTTGGAGCCTCCAGTGCACATACACTGAGAATGGACTTTACAGTGAAGGAGGAGACATCTTGTGTCCAGCTGGAAAACTTGTGAAATGAAAATTATTTACAATTTCTGAAATTTTTAATGAGGGAGAAAGGAGTAGGTGCCGTTTTAAGGATTTTAATGTGGCGTTTAATGGAAGCATTAACACAAGTGAAAAGAGTAAAAATGAGTTGGTGCAGTTGGTGCTCTTTTTGGTGAAAAAAGCTCTAAATAACAGTACACTACCTGCTCAGCACCAAACGGTTTACAAAGTGAGAGACTAGTCGGTCAACATAGTGGAGCATTTAGCAGCTAAACAGCCAGCTGTTTCCATCAGGAGTGGATGGAGGCTCAAATCACTGCTAAAAGACAGGGAATATTGAACTGAATGATCATATATCCATTTCCCCACTGTACCTCCATATGCCCATTATGTTCCAAACACTAATATGTTTTTCAAAAATAAGGCTAAATGATAATGCTTCCATCTCAGTTGTCAAACATGAGCCCATGGAGTTCAAAAGGCATTAGTCTATGCAGATCTACATTTCAACATTGTGCATTACTCTTGTCAGTGTTTCAGTTTTAACATGTGAACTGTTGAGACGAAGAGCTGCGGGCACTTACTGCACTCTGGACAAATGGTCCTAGACAATCACCAGGAAGAGGTATGTGGAAAACTGCACAGCTGCAATATTGCACTCAGTAGTTAAGGAAAGGGCTGGAGTGCAAGGTTCTTGTTGCTGTCTTGATCTGTCTGAAAACAAACTTGTTCATGTTTGAGGATTATGAGCAGGGTGTACTTGTTCAGTGGCTGCACCTTCAGTGAGCCTCTTCAGCTCCGCCTATACTTCAAGCCAGCCACTAATGATGGTAATAAAAATTCTGCCACTCTCATCATCTCGCCTTACGGCACACTCGAATGAACCGATAAGCTCGACATTTTGAGAGTGTAAAACGAGGGTATGGGATGGTCTGCCTCTATAGTAATTTTTAATGCCTCTACTGATGGGGACCTTTTATTTAAATGTTTTTCTCTACCCGTGTTTGGAATAGATTAACTCTGGGTAAGAGAGAAATCAAAGGGGTTCAGTTTAGACACTTGAATGAGTGACAGCAGCATTAGCTTTGGATGTCAATAGCCTGAGGGAGTGCCCTCATGAGATATGGTGTATCACTGCTCTTCTGAAAATTGAAATCACTTTTCATGCACATGTAGTATGTTTCATGTCCTGCAGTAACCCTAAGTAAAGAAGTAAATGTTGAATTCTCACATGACCTACATTTTAGATAAATAATTGCCAGAAACTGCTAACATGGACTCATGTTTGATATTCAGTATATACAGACTTTGAAATATAGTTTTATATTTTCTCTCTGCACCCAACGTGGGGGTGGACACAATTTGGCCATGTCGGTAGCATGGTGGAATTTGATAATCTCATTCAGTTGAAGTATTTTGTAGTGCAACTGTCTGTTTCTTTAAAAGCAGCGATAAGCTGAAATTGCACATGCCGTGGTTTGATGATGTTCTATTTAAAGTAAAAGCCAATCGAAAATGAGGGGTGAAATAGAAACATTTATGCAGAATAGCTTGACTCATTGTGCCATCTGTGTGAGCCTCACGGCACAGTCACTGAGTAAAAAAGAATAGGAATGTAGTTAAATTGACCGAAGTTCTGCATATTTTGGCATACAGTAGTTGATAGTTTTACACAAATCCATAATGAATAAAAACCCAGGGACATGCCAAACGAGAGCAGAAACATGAAAACATAACTTGGACAATAGACAAGACAACATGATTTAACAATGCTGTTTGAGCCTGCAGTATATTCAGACAAGGAATGAGGCAATGCAAAATAAACAAAGGCAACATAGTGCAATAAGCCACAGAGGTGTCAAAGAAACAAGAGAATAGTACTTTGACAGTTAAGAAACTCCAGCTCTGAAAAGGTTACACAGAGTTTACCAGTGATGAATACGCATGGCCATGGTAATTTAACATTTATGGAAAGCCTGATACTGGGACATTTAACTATAAGGCCAAAAGTCATGGGGTCAGTACATGGTCAAATACAACTCTTATTGTTCTAAAATCCTAGAACAATAAAAGAGCCAGTCTAGAAGGACTTGTGTAGCCCCACAGCTTAAATATTTTTATTATTAAGTATAATTAATAATTAAGTAATAAGTATAATTATTTATTATTATGTCTATGAATTTCAAAGTTTTAATGTGAAAGGCATAAAAATATGAAGTTTCAGCAAAATTCATCTACTGAAGAAGACCACAAGCTAAGCGGACCTTGAGTCAAACACCTGGTACAAATTTGAAAGGAAATTTTTGACAAGCTGTGTTGTTCAAAAGATCCTTTCAGGTAGCAAGCTATTTTAATGTAAACACGATAATGTATCTGTTAGGAGTACAGACCGTTGCCATAAAGGGATGGACGTGGTCAGTAACAATAATCAGGCTGGCTGTGAAATTTAAACAATGTTCAGTTGATATTAAGGAGCCTAAGATTTACCAAGAAAATATTACACCATTACACTACCACCACCAACCTGACCATTGACACAAGACAGGATGGATCCATGGATTGTTTACACTCTAACCCTAACATCTGCATGTCAGAGCAGAAATCAATATTGGTCAGACCAGGCGATGTTTTTCCAATCTTCAATTGTGCAATTTTGGTGAGTCTGTGCCTACCATACTCTCAGTTTCCGTTCTTCGTTGACAGGAACCCGCTGTGGGTTTCTGCTGCCACTTCAAGGTTCCATGTGTTGTGCGTTCAGAGATGCTGCTCTGCAGAGCACTGTTATAACCTGTGGGTATTTAAGTTACTGTTACCTTACTATCAGTTAAAACCAGTTATTCTTCCCTCTCTCAATAACAAGGTGTTTTTGCCCGAATGATTGCCGCTCACTGCATGTTTTTTTGTTTTTGGCACTGTTCTCTCTGAACTCCAGAGACACAATGCATGAAAATCAAGGAGATCAGTAGTTAATGAGTTAGTCAAACTGCCAACAATCATTCCACGGTCAAACTCACTAAGGTCATATTTTGTCCCCATCATGCTTTCAGACATTCACTTGCTGCCACATGATTAACTGATTGTACGGTTGCATTAACAAGGTGGTATACTTAATGAAGTGGCCACTGAATGTAGATCGATAGCAGCATCCTGTGTACAGGCTGGTGGGATCAGATGTTGCTGAAAGTTGCAGTGGCAGCATTGTGCCCTGCTGTTGCCGTTTCAAATTACGGAATGTTGATGTTGCTGGGTGGCAGCCGCAACGGCAAGTGCTCACTGTCTGAAAGCACCATAATTGAGACACCTGAAAGACCTATATCCTGGACACAGCATACAAGACTTGAGACTGAAGAACTCAAGACTTGGCTTGGACTTGAGGGTGGGTGATCTGGCCAAGAAATAACATCACAATCTATTTAAATGCAAATAATTTAATAATTTAAATGCAATTCCAACCCATGATAATTGCAATCCCTTTTTCTAATTTTTTAAATGCCCTGTAGACTATAGACTTGAAATAGCCTATGAATTTCTCTGTTTGCACCATTAAAACCATAGATTGTGAATGCCTTCATGATATAAAATCGTCAGATTGCCCACCCCTAATTTGCCACAACACTGATGCTGTTTGTATTTCTTGGGAAAATAAATTCCCAAAGTCAGTGTCCACTGTATGGAATTTCATACAAGAACCCTTGTCAGCACAACCTTAGATGGTTAAAGGGCAGCGTTTTAGTTTAATTTTACGTTTTTTTCACTGCTTATTTTTGTTTTAGTTTAGGTTGTTTTACTTTATGTAGCCCAGATACACATGTAGCAGAATAGACCACTTGAGTTCAAATGTGAGATTGATCGAATGTGCCTTTTTTTTCCTCCACTAAGATGTAACAAATTCCTGTGAGAAAGAAAGTGAAAGAAAGTGAGAAAAATATAACTTGCCAAAGTGAATGTTTAGAAAAAGGTCGTCCAAGATTGACAACAGCTGGTACTGGAGATGAAACGCACAGATAAATCTCAACAAGACATAGATTGAGAGTTAGATTGAGAAGAAGCGAGCTGTTGATGACTAACTAAAGGGCCAGAGTTTCAAAATAGGATGTCCTTTTGCCTGCCTCAAACTGTTTATTGCGTAGGAGCCGAAAAGGAGGCCCGCTACAGCTGTATAAAGATGTTGAACTGAACAGGATGTGGCAGCGTGATGTTGAAGTAATTCTGGACCTTAATGCATCACAAACTCATTTTGTCAGGCAATTACACGGCAATGAAACATGCAGGCACCAGGAACAAGCACACAAATGGCTGCGAGAGGGCCAAGAAATGTCCCTATGTTTCAGGATAGTGGAGCGTACTGTATCATTTTATGTCGCTATACTTTGAGACAGACTCTTAACTGCAGAGACTCTAACAGTCTAGTTTGTTAACCAGGACTGAGGGCACTGAATTCTATGTAGGACACCTGGATCGTCTCAGAAATATCACTAAGTGCTGACCTCTCAAGTCTGTTAAGTAAGGTAGAGATGTTGGAATGGTTGTCTTTTTCCTCCGTTTACTCTTAATGGGCTTAATGTAATCCTAAAACTTACTTAATTGCATCAGTGCTTGACAAAGTTCGTTGAAGGTGTGCATTAGAAAACAGTGCCTTAAAGAAAAGTCTAAATGCGAGGAACCTGGTCAATGTGACAATTTCTCTTAAATCACTTGTACATGCCTCTTAAGTCTCCTTCTTCTCTCAAATCTCTAAGTAAAACACCCTAAACTGGCAAATTACAAAGAAAGGTCTATATAATAAAATAATAAAATAGCTGAATCTGTGTATTCAAGTCATTCTTGAGCAAATTTTTTATTCAAGTCATGCACTAGAATAAGTTATTATATAGTATCCGGTCAACATTGTGAAATGGCCTGTAATGGTCTGCAAATCAAGCATTTTAGTGAGCAGTTACTTATGAAGAGTGCCGCTAAATCCAATTATGTTTGCCCAGATGAGAAACACCTGCAGTGTTCAAGAGTAGCTAATAGAGTGACATTCGGTGATACAGTGTGAGTTCTTTCAGTCAGGATTTACAGGTTTCTTTGAACACAGGATTGAGGGTTGTGTAGACTTGCATGCTTAAGTAGTACACAGAGGCAGATGGGGCTCAGAAGTAAAGCTGAGTAAACAAAAGAGGGAACTTGTGCCGGAGAGAGCAGCTTAAAACGGGGATTGTGTTTGAGTCGATGTATGAATATGCCACACTGCCAAAAATCCAAATCATATCTATCATTTTGACATCAGTTAAGTCAGTAATTTTACATAGCTCAATTAAGGCAGTGGTTAGACATGCACGCGGCCATTCCTGGTAAGTACTTCTTTTAAAGTGAACTGCATACCAGGCAATCATTTAGAAGTAAATGAATGTGGGTGTGTTAACTTTGAAGAGTTGCAAAGTCTTGTCTCATAGTATTATAAACCACTGTGCAGTATTTTGGTGTCTGATAAGCCTTCAAAGTAAGGATTCAGAGGCCTTCTGCACCAGCCAAAAATGAGAAGCTGCTACCTGAATATATTGCTCCCTTCTCTTGGCTAATAAGAAAGACAAATGAGAGACAAAGATTCGACAACAGATTTGTTATCGTCTGTGTATTTTGCTAACTCACTCGCACCGTTGCTTAATTTCGCTCTCACAGGCAGGGAAAATGTCGTTAAGGAGAGAAGTGCTCCACGACTGATCAGATTTAGTTTAGCCAATACTGATCCATTAAAATGCTGGGATCAGTTCCGATACTGATATAGGAGTTGTCAGGGCCAATCCAGACATTCCTGTAAAGCAGCAGCACCATGGTGACCTATTAAACAGATTTTTTAGTCACAAGTCAAGAATTCATACAATAATTCGAACAAAATTTTACACAAACTGCTGATTGTGTAGATCTTCTGTGCTGACGGGTTGAACATGTGAGTGAAGAATCCATTTTTCAGAATTTAGAGCTTCTTCGCAGCAACATTCATATTTGAAGCATTGTAGTCCACCACAAGCTCTGTGATTTTGTTGATATTGAGCTTCAGGTGATTGTTGTTGCACCATGTGACCAAGCTCTCTCTCTCTCTCTCTATC
>JBBPCS010006100.1:0-10031 GCA_037974645.1 Hollardia meadi
CACACACACACACACACACACACACACACACACACACACACACACACACACACACACACACACACACACACTCGCACGCCGCCCACGCATCACCTTTGTCAGTGCCTCTGCACTTCCGCTGCCACACAGCCACTCGGAGATGATCAGGAGATGAGGACTACAATGATTAAAACAGAAAATCCTTGTCAGGATGTCAGTTCTGAAAGAGGTAGAACATGTGAGTGAGAGCAAATGAAGGGAGTCTGTGACTCTGTATAGAGATGACTGGATGAATAATGCACCACCATCTATGATTTATGCATGAGTATGCATTTGTATTGAGGTATGCCTACTTGTTATCTGCTGTGTAAGAACAAAGGGTAAATTCAGGGCCAGCCACATAATAAATAGATCCAGGAGGGCCGCAGAGTCATCAAAAGGATTTTTAAGATTCAGTTTCTCTCCATTGCTAATGCATCTAAAAAGAGTGTGAGGGTTATTGATATTTTTTATCGTTGAACATATGTATCAGTTGCTCCTGATCTCCTAGTCTTGTTTTTCTCGAATTGCAAGTAAACAGATCTCAAAAACACACATTTAGCTCATAAAAACAGCAAAACAGTCATACAAACAGCAATAATTGAGGGCTAGGAAAGCTGTTTTGTTTTTTTTAGCTGGGCTGGGTTAATCAAGTATCAAAAGGGGTCAAGTATATATTTTTTTCTTTGTACAGGCATTTCCTGATCAAAATCAGGACTCTTTTCTAACTTTACACTTTGAACTTTATAAAGGCAAAGTTCAATATTTGAAACCAAGATGAAAAATGTTAAAGCAATGCTGCCCTTACAGGATGTAGCATGATATTTGTACCCCGAAGTTAAAATACTGTATCTTACTGATGGTTTTCGAAGAGTTAATGTGTGAAATGTGCACACTATGAAGCTGGCTATGCATGCTGCACTGCGGACTGGGCTCCTGTCGTTATATAATCATGCTGAAAATGAAAGTCAGTGTGCACCTTTACATCTACCATGCAACACTATACTTTAAATCTGCTCTCTTAATCATTTAAAAAAAAAGACAAGTACAGTAAGTCAAAGATTCTCGTAGTATCTCATGTAAATGTTCTTTTTATTGTTTCTGTGTGCATCTATTGTATGTGCTGAACAGAATCAGCTTGCTTAAAGAGGGAGTAGGTACAGTTATGAACTGGTGGACGCCACCCATCACATGTTTAGACCATTTGGTCCCCAAAACCTCCAGAAGACCCAGCAGTAAGTTGCACCTTGCAGAATCATCATCCTCGTCCTCATTTGTGGAAAGAATTACACTTTGTTCAGAGTAGTTGTGAAGGAAATCTTGTGAGCCAAAGCTATGAGGTCTCCGGAGAGTGAAGATGTCTTAAGCAGAAGTAATTATTGCAGCTTGATGCATCAAGAACAATCAAAGATGACAAACAGTTCAACAAGTAAAAAGGGCGCATATAAGGTCCAACTTACATTATGAAATATGTTATATAAATGTCCTCTTACTATTGGACGGTTATTAAATGTACAGATTAGTATATTGACACATGACTTGCCGAGTGAACTCTCCAGACAAAGAGGTGTTTGTGTCACCTCGAGCACAGCAGATGGGAGTCACACCAAGATAAGCTGTACCTTCTAAACTGTAAACAAGCACTGAATGGACCAAAGGTAATTAAATAGAGTAAAACTAATAGAAATGTGTAATTAAAACATAATTAAAGTGACCAAATATAATTAAATGAAGGAGAATTCCTTCACAGTAGAGCTGCAATGATTAGTCAATTTATCAACAGAAAGTGAATCAACAACAATTGTTTAAGGCATGTTTTATTAGAAAATGGCCAAACATTATCTTGTTCCATTTTCTCCAACTTGAATATTTGCTGCTTGCTTTAGTCTTCAGTCATTTCAGTCAAATTTGGGAAATTGCAACTGGCATTTTTATTTACATTTTATAGCCCGACCCGATTGTTAGAGTAATCTATAGAGTAATTGGCACATTATTCTATAATGAAAATAGCAGCCCTACATAATAATGTCAGTGTTCCTGTTTAGAGTCATTTATTCAGAGGCTGTAGATTTGAGACGGGTAATGGCTGCAACTTCATTCAGCTATTATGATTAGTATTATTATGAGTGGGATAGCACAGTGTGTCCCCTGTTGTGGCTTGAGACCCTTTATAGTCAAGCATGCGTCACTGATTGGTTTCATTTACTAGTTTTTAGAGTCCTGAAGAGGTAAACAAAATAATGGAATAATTAGAGAAAAGTCAGAAAAACAACACAAGTTTGTGGAACAGAAATACGTTTTTTTCTTTCTCGTTCCCAACATGTGAATCATCCCGTCAGCGACCCGCTGGTTTGGTAAAGCACGTTAATGATTTTTGAGCATTATCAGTTTTGATGATATAATATAAACATGAGCAATCCTTTGGCACAGCTGTGCTTTTATTGGCTGAAAATGACCCTTTCAAATGTTTTAGTTACCACTCAGCAATTTTGGATCAAATTTTCTCCACTCAGTCTGATTCTGAATTGGCCGAAGCAGCAAAAAAATCATCCACAACAAGCAATCAATCGCTGGCCTTCTTAGTGTGTTACTTAGTGTTTTGCACAGGGGACTTCAACCTTAAAAAGAAATCAAACTGTATGCCAAGCCGAGCCATTAATAATCGTCTATGTTGGTCTTAGTCCAAGCAGAGTCCACTCTGTCAATTCTAACCTTCTCCCATTAATCCCCATTAACATTGTAGACAGTAAAGGGCAGCTCTAAACGGTGTATTGATATTGTATTAAGGCCCGGAGCTCCCTGGCGTCTGGGCTGCAGCACGGCAGTCTGCCCAGTTTCACACTCTGCATCGCAGAACTGTGTTTGGCCGTGCGAGTGTCTGTGAATGTGGGAGTGTGCTGTTGCATATTTAAGGGATTAACTCAGCAATTTGACCAGCTAAATTTAGGGTGTTTTAGAGCGGACAATATGTTTCCCTGCGAATTTCAGTGCTGAAAAACAACAGCCATCATAGCTCTAAATGCAGTTCTTAAAATAATATTTTATTTCTTTGACCAGTTGAACTCTGATCAGAGGCAAACACAGTATATTTCACAGTAAGATTCAGGGCATTGCCTGAAGAGCCACCAGAGATTTGGTGTAAAAGTGTGACGATCACATTAAGATGTCTGCAGATTTAGTATTAAGTATTGCTTATCAAAAGGCAGAAAGGCGCATTAGCAAGGTGACGTGGCCCTTTCCAATATGAGGAGGAAGAGGAGGAGGGTTGTCATTTGTACAAACCAAAGGTCAGCCCTGATTGAATTCTCTTCTGAGGGGGGAAAGGGCAAAGCCAGAAATACCAAAAAATCTCATGAAAGAGAGCCAAAAGGCAGGGTGCTGTGAACACAAAGGGGCGCGCCATTTATCTGCTTAGGACTCTGCATATTCCAACATCGCCCTGTCTCCTTCTTTTGCTCATTGGCATCTAAAATTACGGTCCCAGTGGGGGAGTGACGACAATGACTCACGCTGTCGAGCGGGCCGGTGAGAGATGCAGCGGTGAAATGCATGCTGGTTGTTCTGACAGCTTGTTGGAGCACACTTCACAGCACTGACTTGCACTGAAAGACAGTGAGTGAGGTGTTTCTTCCTGTAATATCTTTCTGTATATAGCATCAATCATCCCTTCACTCCTGGAGCATTTTCACCGAGACAATGTCAGACTGCAGACATCGACTCAAGCCAGTCAAGCTGTATCGGATGTTTCTTTCTCGCACCTTAATGGTGGCGAGAAATTATTTCTGAGCATGCCCGAAGCAGCGTGTTAATATATTGATGAATGTAACATCGATAGACCTCCTCCTGCTTCTTTGTCACTCTCGTCTTTCATCCTTTCCCTCTCCGCCTCGCTGCTCTTCAGGCAGCCTCTCCGTGAGCGAGGTCGCTGGGCTGTTGGAGCAGCAAACCCTGCAGCTCTTGAAGAAGGAGTGTGGGGGTCTTCAGACCCTGCTCAAGAACAACCACCAAGTCTTCAGAGGTAGTTATATACATCCTCACACCTATAGTCCACAAAAAAATCAGAGAAAAAGTGTTTCCCCAAATGTGGTTACAGTTAATTTTCACTCAGGAATATACGTTCACACTCATTAGAAAAGCTAGTTTATTCATTGTACATTGGCATTATCCCTATTGATTTCCATTGCCAGCGACAGGAGAGTAGACACAAGAGAAAATGAGAATCAGAAAGACTTTAAGGACTTGAGATTAAAGACATGAATTTTGAAAAACTTCCTCAAGAAAATAATAATTACAGATGTTCAATTTTCTCCCCAAAGAAATCTCCAAAGGCCATAAAGTGACTTTTTGCTAACAAAAAAGCTCTGATGGAAAAGTAACTTTAATAACTTTACTAATTTAACAATAGTTTTTATGTAATGGCCAGCAATTTTAATTAAATTAGTCACGATTTTTCCGTCAATTTCGTATGGACAATGAGTGTCGACTGTTGTTGCCATGTACAAGAAGCGAGCAAGGATCCTAAACTCAACTTTTTAAACTGCAAAATCTTTTATCAGCTGTCTGATTAAATCACTGTTTCAAATTCTCGCAACAGAATTTTCAAAAATTAAACAAATAAATAACTGAAAAGCGTATCAAAAAAACACCCATCCACTTACTGCTGAAATGCACCTTGGGAGTCGTAGTTGACTTTCCCTCTAAATTTTTAAATACTTGTACCTTTTGACTTAAGACATGGGGGAGCCCTGGTGGGCCTGGACCCCCCTGAAATAACTTTGCGACTCTATAACAACAGATTTGCTTGTAACTTTTGGAAGGAGCACTTTATTCTGAAGAGGTCTTGTATCTTCCTGTCCTTCCCTTTTTTGTTCCAGTGGAAGGAGGGAGGGTCTACATAAGAGACTGGCGGGACAGGAAGTCCTCCAGGACGGATACCAAGAGGAAGCCCGTTGCCCCCGGTGCCCTGAAAACTCGTCCCTGCTGGTTTCACGACCACCACCCTCAGCGCTGCCCCCTGCAGGCTGAAAACTGCGCCTTTGCCCACGGACTTGATGACCTCCGACCCTCGAGCCGACCGCTAAAGAAGATTAAAAACGATGCCTCCTTCCTCCTGAACACTTAATTGATTTATTTAGCTGATTTTTAAATTGAGGAACTTCTTTGTTAATTAACAGCGTTCACTCTGTCCGTCAATGCTTGAAGAGGACGAAGTTCTTCCAAGCAGTGTGAGTTTTATTGATGCGACGTTACATCATTTCTGGGAATTGATGTCGTGAACTTTTTTAACCTGTTTGATGCTTCCTGGTGCAGCTTCAGGTATCACCGTTGAGCTCGCCGACACCTCTGGGTTATATTGCCTGCTGAAGTTCAATTTCAAAGGATTATTTTGTCTGTCTTTTTATTTATTTAAGAAGTGGAAGTTTGTAAAGCTCAAACTCTATATTAAATCTTGTTTCAAGATACATCTTTGTATTTGTTTTAAGATTATCAAGTCTATCATGGATTTATTTTATTTATTTATTTATTTATCTTTTTTACCATTTTTCATCCTGGTGAGGGGTTTCTCGAGCACTCAGGGTATTTTTCAGCTTTTCACTTCGCTGAAGAAAAACTTTAAAAAGCTTCAGTTAGACGGTTAAGTCACCTCAGACAGGTACTTTGAGGTTCACAGGCAGGGCGATGCATAAAGAGCGGACGGTATTTGAACAAAGTAAATGTTAGCGGTATGAATTATTTGTTGGCAGGAGTTGAGGGGTCTCCTCTGGACGGGTGCTCACTGCTGCGTCTCTCTAACACAGTTTGCCATCACCCTGTGGCATAAATGTCAAAGACACTAAAGCCCAGCCAGGAACAGCAGTGAGGTGATTGGAAGAGCCTTATGGGTTTGTTTGTGTATGCGAGCGACAACAATCAGACCATTCATGCCATAAAGGACAAACAGTTTAAATAAACCTATTCAAGTTTTCAATCACATACAGATGAAGAATGTGAAGTGACAAAGAAGACCAGGGGAAATTGTTGTCGCCATTATTTCCATCACATTGTTTGACATTAAATGATTGGATATATTGGTTACCTCTTCTTGCCACGTGATGCTACTAATGTGGCAACTGACTACTGAAGCTCATTGATTCGGTTCACGCAAATTATGGTAAACATTTTCTCAATTCTGGTGTTTTATGGAAGCCCGTTTCTGCCATGAAAAGAAAAAAAAATAGAGCAATGAGAAACATAACAATACACATTAAATCAAAAGTATGTCATATTTTTGACGTATCTCATAATGTTGACAAAAAAAAAACAATATTTTTACTAACTATCTTATATTTCTGACTTAAAATCACAAAAGTCTACTTTACTATCTTTATTTTTATTTTTTTATTATACTTTTGACAATAGGATATAATTTTGACTAATAAATATTTTTGACTTATTGTAACTTTAGTCTATATTTTATATTATCATATTGACTTTTGACTGATCTTTTTTTGCAGGAAACCAAGTAAAATTATCACAATAAAATACCTAAAATGGCACCTATTCCTTCTCATTAAAAATTCCAGAATACATAAATATGCAAATATTTTTCATTTCACAAGTTTTCCTGCTGGAGACAAGATGTCTCCTATACTTCACTGTAATTCTTAGTGCGTCTGAATATTGGACCAGGATCGGCTTCCAAACTATTTGCGATGTCACAAATCATGCTTGTAGACTCCGCCTCTTAAACTCAGATTTTCAGTGAGCACAGAGAAAATTCACACTTTGAGCAGTGAATGTGAAAACAGCCTTATAGTGTCAGACTCTGCGCATACATCATTCTACACAGTGAAGCTCAAACACAGAAGAAAAACACATTTCTGACTGGAGGGGGACTTTAAATTTACACCTTACTATCTCATAATTTTAACTAAAATTTAGATGAACTGACCCTTTAAAGAGCAACTGCATCAATATTAAGGACACTACGGATCGCTGTGTGTCATGTGCACTGAATCCATTCTTTGGTTTTCCTGTTCAGAGGATAAATCCATACTGCGATTGACAGGGACATCCTGGGGTTAGTTACATATTAGCAGACTGGGTGCTCCCATATCCCCCTGACCTCAGTGGCTCATTGAATATTGATGATGTCCATGTATTTACTCAGTCTGACCACAGGTTCAACACAGGGAGAAAAAGCCAGCATCTTAATAGTTTTCTTTGGAGTGCTGATAGATCATTTACCCGAGATGATGGGCCATTTAGAGATGAATGATGATGCTTCAGCTGTGATGGACATGCACAGTGGAGCTGAAAGTGAGTGTGGTTGTGTTTTGACAGGCAGTACTCAGTCATAATGTGCGTAGCTATGTGTGGGTTTTAATGACCTGTTTAAATCACTCCCTCCCCCTCCACACATCATTATGCTTCCAGGAAGAAATCAATTCATGAAAATACTCCCGTCGCTCCGGCTCCGCAAAGATCATCCGATCCAATCAACCTGCTGCCCCACATTTAACTGCTGGGAAGTGTGACGTGGCTGGAGAGCGCAGGGGTTCACCTACCTGATCCCTGGCTACACACTCATCATGACATTTTGACCCCTAGCCCTTTCTGGCCTCTGTGCGATAAGTCATTATGACTCTGTTTATGTCCGCCTCGCACCACTGGAGACCAGAGGAGGAGATCCCGAGCAAGCACACCTATCCATCTCCCCCCACCCTGCCCAGTGAGACCTCTCAATGTAAACACATCATAGATCTGCTGCTCACCCATCTGAAGAATGCATCATCGTGCCAAAAACACCTGATAACAACAAAACTGTTTTCTCTCTACAACACATAATGACTTATACGTTTTTGGTAATTTGCAGGTCGAAAGACGTCTAGACGTCCAGCTTAAAGCTGGGTTTCATTTGGTGTGAAAGTGAAAGATTGTTAGATCTCTAACCACATACAGCCATTATTGTAATGGCTGCTTTAACATGATTTTAGAACCAGTTACACTTTATTACTATATAAAAACTATTAAAAGGAATCTGAAAAGGGGATGTTATTTCTTTGGTTGAACTGCTTCCAGCTCATATGCAACCTGTGTTGAGGGGCCTTGAGTATATATGTGTTGGACATAAGAGTCACGGCTAATAAGACTGAATACCAGTGACATAAGAGACTGTTGATATAGGAGCTGCACATTCAAACACTAATTCTTATATGTCCAGTTTAATCTGGATCATGTTGCTGTTCCAGGGGACAACAATGTGGAATATGTAAACAAACTGTTTCCTGTCTTACACAATGTCTGCTCCATGCATTTATTCTGCGAGTACCTCACATGATTTCTGGCAATAACCAAAGAAGAAACATATACATGCAGTATGTTCATACATGTACATGCAGGTGCTGAAGGATCAAAAGAATGGACAGGGTTGAACACATCAGCAGACAGACAAAATTATTCCCCATGCATGAAATCTAGGTCAGGGAGAAGTGGCTGCATCTCTCTGTCGAAGCCAACAACTTTCCCCAATGTTCCCCTCATGCTTTATTCAATGTGGCACCACGGGACGGCGATGTAATGTAGCGTCTCCAAGACGTACAGAAGTCTTTCTCAGCAAAGTGAGCAATGTAGGACTGCAGCGCTGACAGCTGTCACTGCGATGAAATCTTTTGTTTGACTGCAGCTACCTTAAAAAAAATCTTATGTCTTCTCATTTTTTGTATTTGTGAGTTTCCTGGAAAATGGGCTTGTTTATATACGTTATTTTGTGTCAATATATGTGCATGCATGAATCTGTGGAACGGTAAGATTAGGATTTTCCCCTCAATTGAAGCAATATTAGGCCTTTGATTTGTGATACTATAAATTTTCTTACTTTTTTTATATTTAGTGGTGAAATAGTGTAATAATATGATAATTAATCATGTAGTAGTATAATAATTAATTATTGTGATAATAGTACAACAACATTATCACCATCAAAAGTATATATAATGCAATATAATAATCATATATAATACAGTATAACAATCTTGTGATAGTAACACAACGACACTGTCATCATCAACAATATGTATAATGCTATATAACAAAATAATACCTAATAATTAAAGTTATGTTCATACATACGTACTGTATTGATTGTCAAAAAACACTATTATTTTCTGTTTTGATCCACTGTTCTGATTAAAAAAATGTTAAATTCCTTTTAATGAGATTTTATGCATATATTGGTCTGAAAAATTATGCATTTGAATTTGGCTTGATGGGAGGAAGGAAGTAATGGAAGTAATAATTAAAATAATGGAGAGAAAAAAAACACTCATATGAACTTTTTCTAGCTTTTTCTAACTCCTAGGAGGATTTTCCAACCACAGAAAAGTCCACCAAACGTCTTAAACCCTTCCCCCGCTTTAGGTTTGATAAGCCGAGGATCCAGGCAGGCACTCGATCAGTGTCTCAAAGCTGACGAGCAGATGGCCACAACAGATAACACACTTCTAGCCTCTTTTTTTTGCGTGTATACCACTCACAAGTGTCATACTGTACCTGAGGAGCCCCCTTTTCACCCACTTCACCCCCCTCCATCCAACAGCCTCGACCTTGGAGAGATAAGAGTGTCAGACCTGGTGCTCCCTCTCTGTGACATTGCATGAATTGTCCCCCGCCGAGAGAGAAAGGGGGGGGGGGGGGGGGGGGGGGCTCGGGGGTTGTGTGGAAATGTTTCTCTTCGACTTTTCCACCATTCCACACAAAGTTTTTCATGCGAGTGGAGAGCTGCCAAGCGTGGATGGTGCTTCTTCTCAACACAGAGCTGGAAATACACATTAGACACACACGCCGTGCCGTGGCATCAACCCAATTCACTCAGATTTACATGCAGTTAAAAGATATGCATTCCTGCATGTCTGAAGTGTACTGATCTATCATATATTCTCTGATTGATCTCTCCAAGAGACACTTTTTGCAATAGAATGACAAAACCGTAATTTCTACTCTCAGATCAAATATATATATATATATATATATAT
>JBBPCS010006101.1:0-10029 GCA_037974645.1 Hollardia meadi
CAGCATGATGGACACTCTGAGAGTCTATCTGTTGATTGAGTCTGCTCGGTTCTCATCTGATCTTAAGTTTCGATTTCATCATATCCGGCCGCACCTTCTCATTGGTTGACTGCAGTCTTGTAATCTTCAAAGTCTCTGGTGAGCGCACAGCCTGAAACCTGCTCGTTGCTGCCTGCGGCTTCGATTTTGGCCAATGGAGCGGCTTCCCTCTGTTGAACGCGAAAGGCTTGAACCTGCCGATTGCCTCCTGCGGCTATAATTTGTTTTGTTTTCTTTACTTCAAACCTTTTGATTTTTAGCAGAGTGGATATTTTTAAAGCTGATATTTTGTTGAACTGGATGAACTAAACTGGCGGCTGGTGCAGGCCAGTAAGATTCTTCCACAGCAAACTGGGAAAACAGTTTCACTTTTATGGAGCTGGCTTTGTGCACAGTGGCATTGTCAGGTTGAAAGAGAAAGAAAATGAAGAAGCTTCAGTGTCAGTGATATTTTCCATTTCATACGCAACCTTTAATCTATTCAGTTATTTTTTGGACATAATTAATAGAATGAGTGTCTAGATGTCCTTGGACATCACTCCTTCAAAAGTAAAATCCCCTAAATGTCTTCTGGCAAATCACAAGCAAATCACCACAGCAGCAACTGAACGCAGCCCCATAAAGCATCAGGCTGCTCGGCTGTCAGCCTAATTAGTAGATTAGAGATTTTCTTTTTTTGTGCCAGAGCTGCCAAAAACACTGGAGGAGCTTCTTTTGGCTCCTGTTTGGTTTTAGTTTTGCCTTTTGTTGTTCAGTTTCTTGAATCTAAAGTTGGCTGTATTTTGGTTTTCTATACAAGTTGCCCAGAAGTATAAGTTATGAACGTGGCTAATATTTTCCCCCAGTAATGAAAGTAATTTTCAAATATTTATTAGTTCCAGAAGTGATCATATTCGAAAGGCTGTGTGTGTGTGTGTTTTAGCAATAGAAGAAAATATTCTGTTGCCAAAATTCATTTTCTTGGCATTTTTTTATCATTTAATTGCACTGAACAGTCTCCTGTAAACACACGTTATACTGTATTTGCCATTTTACAGCAGTCTGAATGACATTATGTGTGTATCCTTTACAGTGTGTGTGTGTGTGAGAGAGAGAGAGAGATGTGACATAGCTAACCAATCAAATCAAGAGCTCTTCAGATTGTGCTTTCCATCAGCTGAATGACCACTACAACCTCTACAACATTACAGAGCAAAATGTCAAATAGCATGTACATGGAGGAACCACACACACACACACACGCACACACACACACAATTGTCAAACTGAACAATTATCAAGCTTTAATATCCCTGATTAGAGTCGACACACTGTTTGACCTGGGTGTTAATTGCTATGTTTACTGATCGCCGAATAATGTATATTTCAGACTGCACCACAAATAAACTTTACTATTAATTGGGGGAAAAACATCACATTTTTGCCGAATTTTGTTCCAATGACTTGGCCTTTCATCAATAATAATTATTTTTTTATACGTCGTTATATTTGTCAATACACATTGTTAATACAGGTCTTGTTATCCAAACATCTTGACACAATTTTCTGACTTTTTAACAATAAAAACTACAGTAAAAAAGTGCATACATACATAAAACAATAAAGTACATACAAGTATTGTTGTTGCTAATCATAGTGTTTATATTAGGGGTGAGGAAAAAAAATCGATTCACATAAGAATCTCAATTATTATCTTCCAAGATTCATAATTGTTTAAAAAAATGTCAAAAATTGATTTTCCAAATGTTAGTTTACAATGTGATGTTGACGGAACAAAAAGGCGGAACTGAACTGAGACAGCAGTGCAGCACCCGGACAGTCAATGAATAAATAATTACCTTTGCAAAAATAACGTGAAGTTTATTGTGAGTACTTTCTACGTTGTCACTCAGAGACTAACTTTAACCGAATGGAACAGCGATCAGCAGAAACAAAATCAAGTTAGACTAACTCTGTGGTCCTTCGGCGGCATTTGATGACGTGGGATCCTTCAAATTCAGCCTTTTGTGGATCATTCCTTAACTTTGAGAAGCACCCATCATAAAATCACTTCACTGTTAATAACCCTTAACAGCAGGTCTGTGCCAGGATGCAAACTCTGCTCCCCTGGGTGAAAGTGGGCCTCGCTTCACGTCCATCCATCTCCCATACCGCCACACCCTCACTGCACATATGGGTCCATGATTCAGGAGCTGAGATGCTCTTCTGATTTCTCCTTAAAGGCCGGTTGGGATCAGGCTAGTTCCAGCAGAATGAGCATTACAGTGCTCGTAGCCACCTCCTCAGCTCTTTCACTCATCAAACACAAAGTTTCAGTCGACTCAGTCTCCCTGCATGATCTGTATGCTGCGAGCAAACCGCTGAGAAATCAGCTCTAATGTAGGATTTCAGCCTTAATCTTCCAAATTAGCAGGAATAACTTAATAATGGCAAATATCTCAACATGCTCTTGTGGCTGTCTACCGCTGTTCTTCGACACTGCTGCGGAATGACGTGCGGCTGTAAATGTCAGGGCAATTCTTCAGTCTTCATCTGTGCACAAATGAATTCCGGAGGCGCGACTGTGTGGCAATAATGGCAGCCTGATCAGCAGCTTGCCCTGGCTTTTTGTGTGCTAATGTCCCCCTGAGAAGCCCCGGTAGGTCTGTGTGAGGCAGCGCCATGGTGATGTTACGCTTCACTCCTGAAACGATGAAGTAAAATGCTTTGCTTCTATCTAAATCTGATGAAATGTCAGCTGATGTTGACTGGTAGTCTTCTAATCAGTGTCTCCTATTCATTTCTTAGATATGTCCTGAACAGCAGGAGACGGCCTACTTTTATTTGACTTCTGGGCCCAAATTAACTTTTCAGAAAGGAGATTCTACCTTCATTTTTAAGGCTTTGTAATCCTTAATTTTAAAATATATGGGTCATAGTTTGAAGTATCCAAGCCAAAACCATCTTGGTATTCCGGTTCACTTTATGCAGCATGAGTTCATTTTATGTGTTGACTTAAAAATGGATCTTTAAGGATAAAATGAACCCCACAAACAGCAATTACCCACAGGCGGTGTCGTTTTCTTAACATGACTTCCATCTCTGCCATTTAGTTCGGGTTGGAGCCTAACCGAACCATAACCATAGTGGTGACAGATCTCAAAACAAACTATTTTTGTCACATGCATTTTTGATGGCACTGAATATGCTGCCTGTCATGGTGTCATTTCAGCAAACACAATCATAATGTTTTGTGGGTAATGGCCTTGGACGGTGTCCCACACTGTTTTACTTTCAACCTCCGTAATTCCCTGTCTCTGAAAGTCATTTCTCATTTCTGAAAGTTTTATGCATGAGTGCAATATACCTGTTTCATCATCATCTTTATATTTTTGTGACGTTTGCAGCCACATATAACTTCCAGGGCCTTATTTTCGTGCGAGCACAATAACGGGCACAAGCAACATTTTAACAATTTTAGTACTTTCCCTGACGTTGAAACAACAAAACGTGGACAACTGACAGAACAAATGTTGGTACTGTACATTTCTGCAGGACAGGAATATGCTGAAACTTTTCAACACCACTTTGTTAGGGTTAGGAAAAGATTGCCTTAAAATACCTGCCCCCCCCCCCAAAAGAGTCGCAACACCGAAATGTTGACAGAATGTCCATGTCCAATGGAAAAGTCGGGTGAAGTTTCTTTGTCAAAAACATTTCTGGAGCTTCATAGCAAAACAGCATCGCAGCATTCTCCTAAACAACTGAAGAAGGTGAGAACAACAACAAAAACGGCTCCATACAGCTGGTCCGGTGTAATCCAAGTCTCCAGAAGCCTCCATATCCCAAATTGATTTGATAAGACAATATTTTTACCTTTTTTAAGCCAAAAAGCACTCCAGGCAGGGTGCATGCTAACGCTCTTAGCCTAAAGCCGGGCTCAGACTATAGGACTTCCTGGACAATTTGCCCCTCTTGACAATCGGAGCAGAAATCTGCTCTGGGACCTCGGTCGGCACCGATGCTCGGCCCAGATTATTTGGTAATGTGAAAGACAGATCCAGTCATAAACCTCCCAAAATGCTCACAGATTCATTTGGCCCACCCCACCTAATATCGAATGATTTTTGATATTTAAGATTTAAACTCGAGATTGTCAGTACTCTCCGAGCTGAACCACACTAGACAATGAGACAGCATGGGGGGGGGGGGGGGTGAGACTGGGTGAACTGCTCTAATGTGAATAACAGCTATTTAAATAACTACTTTTCGCGTGAAACATGGTTCTTTAAGTCGTTATGACATGACACACGTTAAAGATTCTGTTACTGATATTTTTCCTCTCCGTTAAGTCCGCATGCAGCAGACCAGCTTCAGATTGCCGACACGACGTGTTGAAATCTAGAAGACCTTCAGCCTGTTGGTATTAGACCCTGTTTCATCCATTTGTTAATAATCTGCAGTACTCAGTCTGCTATTGTGCACTGAACAATACCTCAGTTCTACTTCCCCCTCCATGTCTTCCTCTGTGTGACGGCTCTGCGTGAATGAGTGGAGTTTTCCCAACTACTGTACTGCGGACAGCTTGACTGTGCTCATCAGCTGCTGAGCATTCCTAATATAACTTAGCGGATATGAGCCTGTGGTGGCATTATGCCTTAGTGGACATACAATGACAGGCATAATTTGCCATGGTGGGATTTGGTTTGAACAGTGATCACAGAAAATATTGTTCAACAGCTTAATTAGTTTCATTCAGCCTCGTTGTGCGGGCCGCGGCTCCTCCAGTTTACTGATAACACTGCGGAGGGCTGCTGATTCAGACGAGTGGAGTGTCTGATTTCCTCATTTTTTTGTTTGTTTTTTTATTTATCAGAACAGCGAAGAAAGCAGGGGAGAAATGAAATGCAGGTCAGATTAAAATCCTCTTGAATTTAATCAAAATGAAGAAGAATACACGGCTTGATCAGTTTAACATGAAAGTGACACCGGACAAAACAAGTCAGAGACATTACACCAGTAAGTCACCTTGATAAGGAAAAAGAACACATATATACAGGTCACTCTGGTCAGGTTAATACCACACTGAGCGCGTGCAGTAGACCCACAGGATGCATGACATCGTCAGTCTCAAAGGAGCACGTTCTTTGTGCCTGTGGGCAGAGTGAAATGATCTTTTATCTCTGTTAAGGATAGAGACAGGGAAAGAATGGCTTCACAGAATTTTACAGGGTTAATGTGATGTAAGGAAAAGGAATACACATGCAGAACCAAACACAGGGAAACATCGGGGACAGGTAACAAACTGACTTCTTTGGTCATGTTTTTGGCAGCAAGCATATCTGGCTGGTTCTGATTTTGTCTCGTTTTGTGTATGTATGTGAAGCAACGCTCACTTATGAAGACACAGAAATCTCAGTGTAATCCAGTCTAACTTGGTATTGTCTGGTTTTTGGCATCTTGCAGTTCAGGCTTTGGATTATTTTCTTGTTAATGTTGTTATAATAATGTCTTAATGTTTCCAAGTTAAGCGCACTGCCATTGTGGTCTCTCGGTGAAAACAATGAAAACAAAAGATAGAGTTTGATGATGTGCTGAAGTAGTGTGAGATCATTGGAAAAGTTGTCTTCATTGTTAATAAAACCACCACTGAAAATCTACCTGACATGATATTCTGAAGATAAAATGTGTAAAATTTTCAAATCAAAATATTCAAAAAAACAACCAGACCTTTGTTCTATACTTCTTGAGTTGTGTACGTACATTATCCCAAATGTTTCCAACAATGTTCAAACCCAGAGAAATCTGTAATTTTATCCAAGCTAATGGTGCGTTTGGTCATTTGGTCACCTGTCGCTGTCAGAGAGTGAGGAAGGAAGTTAGCCAACTTCACTAAATCTGAATAAAACCTTACAGCATTACCTCATCTGTGACCATTTCGGCCTCAGTCCCGTCAGATAGGTCATTTGACAATGAAGACTACAACTTCCATGATGCCATGCAACTTATGTTTTACATTTGTTTTGTTCTTATTGAGAGACCCCCAGACGAATAAACTACATACTGTGAGTTTGGCATTTTTTTGTTTGTTTTTTCTTGTTCATTTAGTCACGTTTGCTGACCTCCCTCCTCACTCTCTGAGTTTGAACATTTTTGGAAACATTTGGGATAAAGTAAGTACATAACTCAACAAAATATAAAACAAAGTTCTAGTCGTTTCTAGAATTTTTTATGCGAAAATGTTATTTTATCTTTCAATGAACCATTATTTTCTTTTAGAGAAAATTACATACAAATTAAGTGTTTTTCTGTCAGATTTCCTTCCTGTTTGTGCCTGTAGCCCAGGCTTTAGGACTGTTGCACACAAACTCAAATAAAATCATTCAGTGGGATTAGAGCTCATAGACTAGTCAGTTTAATTTGAACTGGGTCTGCACAGTACATCCTGTGACTCTTCCTGCTGCTGAGTGTGAAACACTGAGCTGCTGTTGCTCAACTGAGGATGCTCAGTCAGCTCTGTGGGGGTCTGAGAACACAAAATGATGGGTAATTTGTGAGAGATCCAGCCACACCTACCCATGGGCAACATGTCTAAACTGTACTGCTTAATATTGTTTCCAATAGCAGAAACTTTCTGTGTGACTGTAAGAGCAGTCTGTTTTTGAGAAATACCATACTTTGATAAATTTAGTGCTGATATAGTTGGAAGTTGAGATGTTTTTTGTGAAATAGCTATGATGTGTTAAAATTGTTGCAGGTAATGGGTAGGTAATTTTTTTCTCTTTTTTTTTACTGAATACTTACTGCAAGCCTCTGCAGTTCTTCATCTAACTAATTCAGCCCTGCATAGACCTGTGTTTTCTCCTTTTCTGTCCTTGCAAACCCAAAGCCACCTGCTAAACCGTCATTGCACAGCTCCTTTATGGTATTTCTTAAATCTAATTGCTCAAAATGTATTGTATATATATTGTTGATTCATCCATTTCAAAACGTCTTCCCAACTAAAAGTGTGTAAAATGTCATTCTAGTCCATCTTTGGTCATATGTAATTGTGTGCATGTAATTGTCAACACTTCCACTGTCTCCAGATTCCAGTGAATTTATCGTGAAGCACATGTAGGGCAGTTATGAGCTTCAGCAGTAATACTGCTCACCACAACTAATGAACAGAGCAGAAGAGAAAACAATGTATCAGGGTTGATACCAGTCATGTGGAACAGCTCCGGTTTATTGTGCCCCCCACTGACTGTAATCAAAGTTGTGCCAAATGCCAAACTACTGGTACAAGAGCAGCAGCACACTGGCTCAGACAGGCTCAGACACACACCAGCACTCAGAGTTACGGATGAATATGTGTCTTGGCACCGAGGCAGACACTGAGATATCGTGGATGGTGAGCTGACTGTGTCGCAGCACTGAGAGGCTGTCTGGATTTCACACTGCTTTGACTGGATGGTCTGTTCCATGACTGACTGACTGACTGCAAAGATTACCAGTCGACTGAAAAACTGGAGCAGTTAACATGAAAGTACATTTGCGTTGAGGATCCCGAACCCAGAAGCTGCTCGTGTTCTTTATGTCAAACATGTCTTCCTTCACCTGCGGGACACTGACTACAACCTGAACAGACCTCTTTAAAGAGAGGATGCCAACAGAAAAGGTGTTGGAATGTGCAGCGTACAAACCAGGGGCCTCGTTACAGAAATATGACCCAACTGCTTGTCCTATTTTCAAAGATCGGAAAAATCCTATATTCAGATTTAGATTCAGATATTACAGAAGCAATTCCTGAACTCATGTTTGAAAATCGTATCCCCCTCAACCTCTTCTGAACGTTTTTTATCAAGTTTGTATAGATTTCTGTCAAAGTTACTTAAAACATGCAGATTGACTTTAAAAGTATTTGTGTCATAACAGCAGCGCTGATTTTCATATCTTTATAATACCAAAGTTTTTGAATGGTTGATAAATATGTACGGTGGTTAACAGCCAGAGACAAATCATTTTTTTAATCCCATTTGAATCGTGCCATGAAATACACATATGATATTTATCAATTTAAAAGATAATTTTGCAACTCAAGAAAGTTGCAGTTTGTCATCAAACGGTTGAAGTATAGGGTGTTTTCGCACCTAACCTGTCTGGTTCGGATAGAAAAAACTCCGGTCTGTTTGCCCGGTTAGTGCGGTTCGTTTGGGCTGGTGTGAAAGCTGTCGATGGACAGCCCGTTCTCATCCCCAGCTTGTCAGATATCGACGTTGTGTACTTTGGGAGCTTGTGTCCATTAAAAAGTGTATGAAAAGCAGTATGAAAGCATTTTATGAATGAACTCATTGTAATGCAGTTGTAAACAGCGGAGGCTGCTGCATCAACAGATCCTGAATGATAGTCAAGTTATAATATTCGCGAAATTAAAAACATTAATAAACACATGCTACAAATAGGACACACTACTGTTATGGTTTTGAGTCTGTAGTTGTTATTTCCTGTGTTATCGTTTTGAGTTGTTAGTTTGTTATTTCCTGTTTTAATTTTTAGTTCTTTCCTTGTGTGTCATGTCTTGCTTCACACTTCCTGTCTTTGTCCTTTTACCGCCACTGTGATTGTCTGCCCCGCCATGATGAGTTACACCTGTGTCTTGTTAACCTTCCCCTCCTTGTGTATTTAAGTCTGTGTGCTCCCCTTTGTCTTTGCCAGTTCGTCGTGTTACTCTGTGTATATCGTTCTCCCTCTGTTTTGTGTATTTTGTTTCCAACTGTGTTTTGGACTTTGCCTGGCTTCTTGGATTTTGGATTTAGCCTGTGCCCTTCTTTGGATCTGTTTTCTTGTTCTTGACTGGACTTTTCTGGACTGACATCTGGTTCTGACCTCTGCCTGCCTTGACACCCCGTAAGCCTTGTGTTTTTGTATTTTTTGATTAAATCACTGAACGTCATCTCTCTGCCTCCAGTGCAGTGTCTCCACCTGGACCCTTCATTCCTCATCTTCCAGTACACAAACGTAACAACTACCTCCTGTATAGACCTTTTTCTCAGCAGCCATTTTAGCATGAAATAGTAGGGCAAACACAGCTGATACCAATGATAGTATTGGAGGTTCTGCTGCTCTTGTGCATGTTGGCTCATTGGCTAGGGTCTGATGCACTAAATGGAGCGGGATCTTAATTAATTTCATTATTTAAACCTGTGTTTAAAAACACTGGTATCGTCCTTCAAATCACATCTTGTCTCCCCTCATCAGCTTTGGTGACTAAGGTTGCTTTCAATTTCTCGAGACTCTTTGGAAAATTACCAAAACAGCATTAGTGGAGAGATAAAAAGATGGCCACCACACTCTTAATTTTCCTTCTTCCGTCCATTATTCCTTTGCTATTTTCCATTCTTCACTGTCTGTCCTTCCTCCTCGCCTTCATCCTCTCCCTCGTAGAGCTTACATAGTCACAGCCAGGTGAGAACAGATAAGGCCGAGGGCTTGTGAGCTTGTATATCTCCGCAGACAGACAGGATTTCCAACAACTGATTCGGGAGACGCTTATATTGAATCTCGACACCAGAAGTTGTTGCTCAGGGGAGAAACCAGTAAAGCTCCACCAGTAGCTCCCAGTAAACTTCCCAAAGCTTTCTCACACAGCCAGGCATATTATTGCTTCTTGTTGCTGGGGAAGAAATATGATACATCAGCAACACACACACAGTCTCAAATGCTTCAGCAGTTCAGTTTTCTCAGCTCTTCATTATACGTGTGTTTACTCCATCTGAGCTAATGGCCTGCTCCTATTGGGTAAAAACCTTTGCAGTGTGTAATCCTCAGGGACCTATCAGAGCTCAGCGCTGTCTGGGGAGCACTGGGCTGAATGTGTTGATGCACTCTGGGAAGTCCACAGGGAACTCCCTTTTTCTTGCGGTGGGAAATCAGGGAAAATGAGGTGCTTTGGTGTGCTTCTGTGTGTGTGTGTGTGTGTGTGTGTGTGTGTGTGTGTGTGTGTGTGTGTGTGTGTGTGTGTGTGTGTGT
>JBBPCS010006102.1:0-10028 GCA_037974645.1 Hollardia meadi
TGTGTGTGTGTGTGTGTGTGTGTGTGTGTGTGTGTGTGTGTGTGTGTGTGTGTGTGTGTGTGTGTGTGTGGTATTGTGTGTGGTATTGTGCGTGTGGGTGCGTGCGTGCATGTGTTTGCGGGTGTAGGGGACATGGTATTTTGTTCTCTCTCTGACTCGCTCATCATCTCATGTTGTGCTCTTCAAGCTGTGCTTCACATTGCGATAAGGTTTATTTTTTTCTCATGAATAGCCAGCAGCTGAAAGTCATTAATGTTAATTAATTCCCTTTGTTAACCTCTAACTGACCCTCATCTGTGAGCAAAAACTGCTCCCACTAGACAACACAGATGGGTGCACAATGAAACCGCAAAGCTCACCAGAACAGATTCTCTGATAACTGGAATTGACAACATTGTGCTGGCTTTATCGCACTGTACTTGCTTGGCATTTCTTGGACCATATGCATATCTGCAAAACATTTGTGTCTGGTTTATACATAAAAAATTGCAAAGTTACATTGAGGGTTTTATGCATGGTCTCCTTGTTTCGGCTAGCCGGTTTTAAGAACTCTAAGGTTAACAGCTCTTTGGTTTCCCTGTCTGCTGGTTCCCTTCTTCAGCCCTCTTCCTCCCATTTTTCACTTTCCCCACCCCTTCCCTCTCTTCCTGCCTGAGGATGAGGTCGTAAATCTCTTTTGTCGCACTGCAACTGGGTTGTTAGAATTCTATTAGCTTTAAATATTCAGTAAGGGTCCTCACTTAGAGTCCCATGTTGGTGTTATCAGATCTGGTCCAGCGACGATTGCTACGCCGTCTTGTCTTTTATGGTTATGTCAAACAACTGGAAGCGATTTATGGCTGGCCACTTGAAAGGATGTATGTTACTTCTCGTACCTAACCCCAAAGGGGTTGATAAAAATGAAAAGGACAGAAGTAAATGTCCACAAGAACATTTGGCATGGATTGTACACATTTCTGTTCTGCTGGTAAAGCATTGCAACAAATAATAAGTGTAGTATAGTTCCTACAAAGAGAAGCAATCAATCATAACCATATTGTGACCAACAACTGTGCTGTCGTCAGAGTAACAGTCATTAAAGGAGCCGGAGGGAAGGTCTCCCATGTTATCTCATGCTATAACAGAAGACTGCTCTGGCAGGGGCGTTGTTGAGTAAACACAAATTAATCTTGTCACACGCACACATGCACTCACCCTAATGATCCCTGGTAACAGTAACCAATGCCCTCACTCTTCAGTACCCCAACCCCTGGGCAGTTATTTAATGAGTTCTTTAATTCACTCACCGTATTGTCTGTTAATGTATCCATGGTTCTGCTCAGGTACACACCACTGGGAAGCCAAGATAATGGGGCCCACTTTATCATCAATTCAAGTCTGATGAATGGCCCCAGCTAAAATTCGTTTTGTTTGTGTCTTCTCTGCATTCTCCTGCCCTGCGTATGGAAGGCCGGGGTGAACGTTCTGCTGCAGGACGTCAATGGAAACATCCCCCTGGACTACGCCTCCGAGGGGACTGAGACCAGCTGTATCCTCCGAAAACACCTGGAGGAAAATGGTAAAGCTCTGTGCACCTCATTTGTTTTTTGTTGCAGTGAGACAATGACAATGACAGAGGTAACGTTCAAGAGAGAGAGAAAGGTCAATACAGGAGCTTCAAATGTAACAGATAAAAGTACAGGAGAATTGGAGGTACGCTGAGACGTAGAGTGACAGAGAAAGTGACAGAGAAATACAGAGAGGCACGCAGAGAATAAGAATTGGAAATCATGCAGACCAAGCTGGACAGCAACTGGGGTGGGCAATTAATTTTCCCAAGGGGCCACATGAGAAACTGAGACTGCTGTGGAGGGCTGGACCAATAGGCTGAACTCAATTCTGCTCAATATTAATTTTATCTCTATATAAAAAGCAGTAAATTGTATGGTTTTGATTGGATGCTACAGTTAAGAGTAGATGTTACAATTAGGCTATGAAAATGTGGAGCATGCATAGTAAAAACATATAGCATTGTATATATATTCTCTCATCCATCTGCCATTGCCCACAAGATCACATGATAAATGCAAGTTTCTGACTAAAGACAGCTAACTTATTAAAGCAAAGACCACCCTACACACATGCACTTGCACACACGCACACAGACCCTCGACGCCACCTGCGACTTCCCAGCCACTAAAATTTCTCTGACTTCTGTCTGCCTGACTTCTGTCTGCCAGCCTACGCAGTGATCTCGTCCCTCCTGCCCACCTCAAGCTCCCCTGATACTCCACCATAGCACTGGGCTTTGCCACCATGAAACACACTCTTACTCACACATGCTCACTCTGCTTCTGTTGCTATAGCAACTTGGCTGCATGCTCTCCATCCACATCAAGTTTGTGTGGCTGTGGGACAAACATGTGTCTACATCAGGGAGAAATAGAAAGTCTGAGCTGAGTCACTTATATTTCATGTAATGCTGGATTCCTACAAGTATTGACACTGTAGAGAATAAGAATTTTCTTCTGTTGCGTTAATGTTCCTATAAAAAGGACACTCCCTGTGGCTCTCATTTTGCTGCAAAGACAAACTTATTGATTAACTAATCCAACCAGTCTGCTTGGAAAAGTCCCATTTAGGTAGTGGCCTAGATCTTATCTGAGTGAAATATAGAATAATTGATAATCAATTCACACTATCACAGCAACCAAGTCAGGTCCACTCTGTGTATATGATTATGTTGCAGTGCACTATTCTTCATAGTGTGGGATAGATAGATAAATAAAAAGAGAAATTTTCTTGATATCTTGGTCCCTTGATAGACGCCCATATAGACCTCTGTTTGTCTATATCATTCCAGGAGATGAGCTACTGTGGCCCTAAATACTGCTGGTTAAGGGCTGGAGCTCTGTATGAGTATTGGATGACTGTCTGAATGTTTTATTTGTCATCAACATCAGATCGCTTTGGGTGATCACTTGACCTGCCAGGCTTTAGTTTTAGAGGGCTTCTGTTTCGCATGTAGGCATTTTCATTATCATTGTATACACAGCCAGCATCCTCTTAAAACTGCATATCGTTGTGGTTGACTCTTATGTGTGACATTTAAAGGAATAGTTCGACATTTTGGGAAATATGCACTTTTTGCTTTCTTGCTGAGGGTTAGATAAGAAGACTGATACCAGGAAGTCACTGCTCCTGCCCAGAAATAGTCCGGCACCTCATGCACTTTTGCACTTTTTTATACAGATTAAATATAAGAGATTAAACCAGGGCATTGCAGTTGCCCCCTATCTGGCCTTGATGCCCCTCTGAAAATTGTGTGTCCATTGACCACTGTGGCCTTGGTGCCACTCTCTCCATCTCTGCCCACTCCTATAAAACAGTAACGTAATATCCGCCACAATATCAACACTGCCTGCAATATTAAATTTCTATATCTGGAGCTGCGCACCACTCTCTCTCTCTCTCTCTCTCTCTCTCTCTCTCTCTCTCTCTCTCTCTGTCTCACACACACACAAACACATCATGTGTTTCCCACTCATAGACTTTACTTGGGTGGGCCGCTGAGGTCTGCCAAAATATAGTATATATACACTACATTTCTTCACACTTTCACAATCAGACTGCCGGACATTAAGACTTGTTTTAAAAAGTTTTAGTTAATATCATTCTGAATTAAACACATCACTTTTTCCAGTGCTAATGATGAAAATAAAGAGTGAGCCTACTAAGTTCTAACATGTCAATGCTAAGCTAACTATCTCCTCACACCAGCATTATTTTTAACTCACAAATATAAACGTGATATCAGTATTCTCGTCTAATTCATGGCAAGAAAGTGAATATGTTCATTTACTACAATGTCAAACTCTTCCTGAAAGCCTGACAACTCAAACACAAAGTCTTACTGTAACGTGTGTATTTGCTTTGTTTTTTTTTGTAGGTGTGGATGTGTCATCCATGCACACCATGAAGATGCAGAGACCCAGCACTATGCTGTCGGATGTTAGACAGCTTTTAGCGACAGGGGGAGGCCTTAACCAGCCCAATGATGATGGGGTCACTCTGGTAAGTCAGTTTTTTATCAGATACTGTGTAGCTTTTCCTTTTTGCTATCATAACTTTATCTTTGCTTCTCTCTTTCTCCAAAGCTCCACATAGCATGTGCTAGTGGTTATAGAGAGGTGGTGTCTGTGCTGTTGGAGAGTGGGGCGGACCCTCATGCTGCTGACAACAACTTTTGGACCCCTCTCCACCTGGCTTCTAAATATGGACAGGTAATCCAGAGCTGCTCAACAGAATGTCAGAATGTTGTTGAATTAAATGAAGTAGTCTCTTATTTCTAACTCATCCTGCCACATTGATCCAATCTGATTGGAGTAATTCATGAAATAATGAGGAAATTATTGATGGATGGATTGTTCCTCTGAGGAGGTTGCCTCGAGGTACCCTGCACACTCTGATAAACTGCTCTTTTTTGGGCCTATTGATCAGAAACTCCTGGCACAGAAAAGCAAAACATTTCATGTTAGCAGTCTAATGGCCTCTCTTCGAGGAAAGGAGATTGATTTTTAGATGGGGCAGAGGCAAACTGTTGGAGCAATGGGATCTGGTGGTTTGGAAGGGGTCCAACTATGAAGAAAAGGAAGTGATCACGTTCAGGTCTTGCTGACCCAACTAGATATTTAATTACATTTCTGGGCCGTGTGCTCAGCTGCTGACAAAGAGAATTTATTCATTCTCTATGTCTTTGGTTCTTCTACCCTCAAGGCATGGTTTTTTTTTCCACACTACAGTGTGCTTATAATTTTGTTTTTCTTCTTCTCTGTTATCGCGCAGCCTTTCTCTGTTTCATTCATAAAGATATGCTGCCTTTCTTTCCTTTCTTTCCTCTTACATGATTTCTTTATCCAGTTGATGATAGATGATAATTTGCCAGTAGATCGAAATGTACAAACCTTCCAGAAAGACATTTTCTAAATGTAATAATACCTTCCTTGTATCTCTTTGTTTTTTATGCTTTCTGCATAAATAATTACTCTCATGTGTCTGTATAATATGTACAGTAAGTGCATCTGACTTAAGAGTGGCAATCAAGAGAATTGTAGAATCGATTACCCTTCCCTTGCAGTGCTAAATCACCTCAGCCATCGTCTCTTCACTGGTGCCAGTGCTTTACTTCCTGCATACCAACTACTCTCTGAGCCTTCTTAACACTCTCTTCCTGTCACCATTCCCTTATAGCTGGTCTGAAACTGACATGTCAGTAATGCAGGACATGATGAGTTCAAGATGTGTGGATGTATCCGGCCAAGTAAGCCACTGGTCTGACTACTAAGAAGTTTTGCTCATATGAGGCACAAGCAAACTGTTGCCTGGAAACACTTGCTGGCAACTGTAACATTAGCTGATACGTTAAACCCAAAGGCCCCCTTCTGCAGTGTGGCATACGTACTAGAATGACCCTTTAAGAAGATGTATGACCCTATTCCTACAGCTAATTAAGTTTTCCTCTCTCGTTCTTGTGATAAGTAAGACCCCAGCTCTTGGCTTCAGTGGTTTGACTTGAGACTTTTCAAGTTGTGCTCTCTTGAGGGAATAATTTTTAATAGTATTTTATGTGGGATTTTCAAACAAAGATGACGGAATGTGAAAATACAACCCTAATGGGATTGGATTAACTTGTTCAGTTTTATAATGAAGGTATACATGTGAAAGCTGTGGCAATACAGCTACTAACTGATTTATACGAAAGTACTTTAATGTTAATCTCAAGATTAATTTTCAGGTCTGACAAATATTATTTAAAGGACATTTGGGTCCAAAAACTGCTCTGTATTTCTGAATCTACAGCACATCAGCTATGAGGTTGCTCTGTCCTCACTGATCCCCATGTACTGATGACCTTTTCCTGATCCTCCTGTAAACTTTGACCCGTTGAAAGAGTTTCGATACCATGGTGCCACTGACATGTTGTCAGTATTTATAGGGTGTGAGTGCAGCTGACAGGGTTTGTGGGCAGTAGAGATGCTGTAGACTCATAGCCAAACAGCTGTTGATGTAGGTCAGAGCCAGTCTGCTGAATGTGCTGAGTCACTCTCTTCCCTACTGCAGATGATGCCCTATTACTCTGCAAAAGTAAATCTGCTACTTCCTAAGCAGTTTGGAACTGCAATAAGAAACATATGTTGGATATTTATCCATTTCAGTAAATGACTGTCATAAAGTTGGGGGACTCATAGGACTCATATTAAAAGGAATGGCCAAGTCAATGCAGCAGAGGTTGAGATATCCTGACTTATAATCCTTAATATACAATTCCCCAAATGCATCATGTGTCACAGTAACACGTGCCTTGTAGGTTTTTTCAAACTCCATGCACCCAGTTTGTTATTCAGGCTTTATTTAAGAAAAGACTCCAAGATGCACAAAGATGAAATGACTTGATTCAGACTATAAAAAGTTCCTCCAGGGCCACAGAAGACATCACACAGCTGTTTTCTAATAAGTGGTACTCCTCATGACAAATAAAATAACATGTAAAATCTGTTACAATTTAGGTAATAAGTACAATGTTTTTTGTGACCCCTCGGACCATCTGGGGGGTCCGGAGGTATGCTCCCCAGAAAAAAAAAAAGTATTCTTAACTTTAAATGCATCAATCTGGTGCACGTTGAGAACAAGATCAAGAGACTGATAGATCATAAATAACATGAACATTAATAAGAAATTGTAGAAAATATCAATAAGTGCATATGAATGCATGTTCGCGTGTGGCATGGTTATCTTTTCCAGCAGTTTATAAACACAGTTCCCTGTTGGCATTTATCAAACAAAATAGTTGTATTTCAATCACTGGAAAAGTCTAGAAGTGGCTGCAAGACACCGACAGACCAACAGATGTACTGACCAGCTTAGCAAGGCAGACAGAAGAGAGATGGGGTGCAAGCTTACACATCACGTAACGCTAATGTTTAATGTTACTTATTTGTTGACGTCAAACACAAGTTTACCTGATAGCTGTTCCGCCGATTCTCAATAAGTAGGTTCTTGTGTTTAATTATCAGCCATACTCATCTCATTTTCATGTTGAAACAATGCTTTCATATTTATTGAGCTGCAGAGACAGTTTCTGGGTCACGCCATCTTTCCTACATTGGCAAGTCACACTGCACTGTGTGAGCTTAGTCAAAACAAAAAAACCCAGACAGAAACGAGGATAGAGGTGACAGCCATCACACGTCCCTGTGTGTAGAAATGAGGGTAGATGACTATGGGGTTCTCACATTGTGACATGTGTTGGCTCATTATTAAAGGATCTCCTCAGTCAGGGGCAACACTTGGATAGCCCTGCCATGTGTAACACACTGAATGTATTATCTGCTTAGTGATTAAATTCTACCTTTGTGTCCCTGAATATCCAAGATTTACATACAGTATCTACATTTGCACTGGAGCAATAAATGTGGCTATAACCACTATGACCTTTAATAGAGGATTTTTTAAACAAAAGAAATGCGCTCTGAAATGCTATTTTGTTGTTGTACTGATGCAGATGAAGAAGATGCAGTGCCCTAGAAATGATAGAATTTGTCGAGGATCTAATGAAAATGGATGTGGTTGTTACTCCCATCTCTTACAGACAAGCATCGTTAGCCAGCTCCTTAGGCACGGAGCAAACCCGACTCTGTTGAACTGCAACCAAGACAAACCCTCAGGTAACACATTTAAGTATTCACATACACACACACACAAACGAAAATTGCTGCAGGAATGGGGGAATGTGTTTTAGCAAGAGGTAATGAAGCAAAGCAGTGAAGAAATGTATTTTGACTTATTGAGCCTGTTCAAATGCATAAATAATCACCGGGATAATATAAAACACAGGTTCATACACACACCGCTTGCACAGTGAATGATGCTCTGTCATAATCTGGGCAAGCTGTGTGTATCTGCAAGAGAAACCCTATTAATTAGTGAAAGAAACACCTGACTCATGTCCACACACTCATACACACATGCACTGACTGCATTTGTGTGTTAACAGTAATGATAAGGTGCGAGTGTCATTAAGTTTTTAAATCATGGAAGCATACAGGATCAACAAAGAAGGTCAAAGTGAAGAGAATTTGCACCGATTCAATATGGAGGTGAACGGATGTCTTTTTTTTGACAGTTCAGCGAAGACAAATTCAAATAGTGAGTTGCAAATCGCAAATTGATAAAACTACTATCTGAAAAATGCTGCCCACTCTTACAGTCATACTGTTATTATAAATCCCATTTAAATCCCACCCTCCTAAATTTAATTTGCATTAATGGTACTCTGTAATATTTCAGACCACTAATGATGCTATGGAGCAATGCTTTGCTTTTATCATATTACTGCGGAGAAGAATGTTGGAAACGGAGTGCAGGGTAATGCAAACCTCCCATCAGTTGCTAGCTAGGCCTGTACTTCAATTACTGAAATGAGATCGTAAACAAAACTGGCTTGGTTTCATACTATTCCGTTTATCAATATAGTCAGAGATGAAAAAAGTCAACAACAAAAACACAAAAAAAAAGAAAGAAAAAAAGACACCACAGGTTTATTTATTTTAGTTTTGATGATATTAATGTTGGAGTGAAACTGGCGACCTGTCCAGGGTGTACCCCACCTCTCGCCCAATGACAGCTGGGATAGGCTCCAGCCCCCCCGCGACCCTGCATAGGATAAGCGGTGATAGATAATGGATGGATGGATGGATGGATGTTGGAGTGAAAGCCATTATTGACTGATGATCCTGATCAATCCTGCAAACCCCTCTCCTCCCTTCACACAACAGGGGTAGAACGCCCTGCATCTCAAACCTTAACAGAACAATTATAAAACCACCAACTGAACCAGGCTGTTGATAAATGTTGTGTAGTCATTGAAGGGCTTTGGGCTCCTAACCCCTCTGTTGTGACATATAATGTCATAGCTGCCTCTAACTGTTTACTCCCATGGCTTCATCACACTTCTGACTGCCACACTCTGGCCTTAATCAATAGCCCCTTCTCGCGTGTAGGCTTAGAAAAGATGTGAGACAAGCCCTTAGAGACTGAGACAATCCCCCTCACTTTTACTTGGAGCCACACACCCCTCCCTCAGCAGCCACATTACGACAGAAATCCAGAGCAAGAGATGGGAGTCTAGGGGGTTGTCAGTCACACAGAAATAAAAAGACAGGATGAAGCCATCCCCTTCCCTTGTGCCCTGTTAGACCTCATTACAGACAGGGGGGATCTTATCTCCCCCTTCCTCTTAAGCAAAGTTGGATTGATTCATAGTGGGGTTCACATTCTGCACCAGCGCAGGGTCATCCACACGGCTCATGCAGGGGCGCCGCCATGGATTTTGGGCCCCATGAAAAGATATTACATTGGGCCCCACCACTACAAGCCACGCCAACCCTGCACAATTTGCTGCAACCACACCGCCAGAACCTAATCGACCCATTCAGAGCTTTAAATAACTCGACCTTTACAGGCTTTTAAGTTGTAACTCTCTTGTAGTCCAATACTTACTGCATGATATTTACTGACAGTGAGCTGTGAAAATATAACACTGTGTGGACATGCATGACGCAGTGCCAGCACTGTCTTCCACCTCTTCCTCCACCTCCACACTCCTCCTTGACAAAACTGTATCACTTGAGGGTCCTGGTTCTGTGTGCATGATGCATATGATAATATAGCCTATAATATAATACCATTTGTAATAACATCATAACCAAAATTTCAGTGACTACCATTTTGTTGACTTAACTGCATGCACCACGGAAAAAAAACTAATCCTGCAGAATATTGACCCAAATGACCTTCAGTTCTGTATCACCACCTAGATGTCAAGTAAACAACCATTTTTCAGTCTGCATCAAGGTCTTATTAAAGTATTATTTTAAAATTGGCTGTTACTTTAATACAGACCGAGTCACTCAGTGCTTCAAACTGTCCAGCATCCAGTATAGACGAGGCTGTTTTTGTTTCAAATAATAATCATTATGTAAATAATTAAT